>CM021538.1:737116-752284 GCA_010994315.2 Pisaster ochraceus | reverse complement strand
ATCAGCATACATGGCGAGCTGAGACAAAACTTCATCGGGCAAATCATTAATGTAGGGGCCTAAACAAGAAAGAGAGTAGGACCAAGTACTTGCTTGCTTGGTTTTCAAAATTATTGTTTGTTTTCTTTTCATTTGTCCGAAACTCAGACCTTTAAGCTCATTCCCTTCCCCTGTTGGAACCCAACCGCCATTTGTTTCGGCACTATATGTTGTTTTGCAACCTAGGGGGCTTTTCTACAGTGATGCCCAAATCATGGCTTTAATACCGTACGCAAAGAATCGACGTTTACAGAAGCAGAGAATTCCACGCTTACGTCAAGCATATTTCACGAGTTGGCAGGGACATTTTGCTTGTGCGTGTGCATACTCCACGTTCCTAGACACTCTTCGGTGGTAAGAGAGCCATGAAATTGGGCCCAGGTCTCCTTAACTAAAACCATTTAGTTTAAGGAGCGAGGTTTTTTTTTCCCAAACTCCCCATTAGGCCTGCCAAAGTCTTGTCCCCCTCACATCTGACTCATTCATCTTCCGCCTTGAGGGCGCCACGGTCGGGTACAGTATGCAGGGCACAGTTTTCACAGAGGGGGTATGTTTGCAAAGGAATGCAGAGCGATGGCGGTCAATAAAGGACAGTTTAACCCGTTATAAACCTTGCGCTGCCATTAATAACACCAAACACCAATTGGAGACTTTTGGTAAAACAATGTGGCAGTAAACCCACTAGGTAAATCCATTGTTCTCGGAAATGTGCGCATGCTCAGATCTACGGAAACGATGGAAATTTACTTGTTAAGCGTTCCAGAGTCTCCCATGGCAGCGCTGCGTGCAACACTTTTGAGTACGGATTGGGTCATACCTGGGTCATCTAATGGGTCAAATTTCATCGAGCTTCTTAAGTGTTTATACTTAGAGAAACGGTTTTTAAAGTTTTTTTTACTGACAAATCTATAAATCTTATTGAACATTTTGAGTGCATTCTGGATTTTAAATTTTTCTACGCATGTCCGTAAAAACACTCTCTATGATGCACCCCACTATGGTCTCATCTCACGACTTGCTTTTACACAGCTGCATGTTTGATTTCACTTTCACCCTAAGCAAAAATGAGCAGGATACCAGTCACAGACAGCGCATGTAGAGCGCTATTTTGGCAAAGATGGTAAAGTTAGTAAGCATCCAGCGAAATTATTTTCGTCTGAAGTGTCCCCGTTGGATTATAAATTAATAAAAGTGTGTCAAATTCACTCCCGAAAGATCATTTGCAGTCAATTTAAAAGGAGTTTCCGTGGTGTCCGTTTGAATGGCACAAAACTTTTTCAAGATTCCTTCGTTCCTGATTGTAAATACTGTTTTTATTATGTCCAAATTGACGGCTATGGCTACGACTACAGCTGGATTACCACGTCATCATGTGTGGAAGTATGGGACGTCCTTATAATACAGTTGTGGCTACGGCTTGAGAGAGAATTCATATACAAGAACATTTACTATTAAGTCTGATTATGTCTAAATGAAGTTGAATATGCCCTCCCAGAGTGCTCAAGATTTTTTGCATTTTCTGCGGTGCAGAAGTCTTACTGTGTAATTGGTTATTGTAGTTGTTCGCTGTGACGCACGAGTTTCTACTTCTTTCTCTTTAAAAGATGAAGTTTACTGCGATAAAGCCATTCAGATCTCTGAAAACTCAGCAGCTGCAACAAATCTGAATTGGCAAATCTGTTGATCACAACTAGCTATAATACCTAACACGATGAGGCAGCAACGTGAAGACTCTGACTCCTACCGTTTGGTCGTCTTGGGCTCCACGGGTGTGGGCAAGTCAGCTCTGGTCTCCATGTTCCTGAAAGGTAACATCGACAGGACCTACAGGCCAACGGTTGACGACATTCACGTTGGGTACGCGTGGCAGGGACGCAGGAAGTGTAAACTTGAAATCCTAGACACATCGGGCAGTTATGATTTCCCTGCCATGCGAAGACTGTATATCTCCACTGGTCACATATTCCTTCTAGTACATTCCCTCAAAGACCCCAATTCCTTCGAAGAGGCTCTTGGTATCCTGGAGCAGATTAGAGATGAACGCACGGAACAAGATGTGCCAATTCTTGTTGTCGGTACCAAATCGGACCAGAAACGCCCGGGTTGTGTAAGCAGTGCCGAGGCTGAGCTTAGACTGATTGATTACATGAACGTCGTTAGGTACGTCGAATGTAACGCCAATAGCGCAGACAGCGTGAACTGTCTCTTTAAACAGGTTGCCAATGTGGTGTTGAACCCCCGTGACAGGGCAACTTCTTTGCCGGTAGAAACGGACGCACAGCCACCAAAACGATCAATGTCGTTCCTAAGGAGACTGAAGAGCATTCGTCGAAACTGAAATTGTCGACTTGAAGTCAAGACAACTGAAAGAACTGTGCTAAACTTGTTGACTTGAAGCCAAGACTATACTACAAAGGAACTGTGCTAATCCTGTTGAATCTTCAGAAAACGACAAAAACATTGAACACCCTGTATGTATTTAATATTTTGACTTTGGACAGCAAAGTGTGACTTTCATTAATGTTTGTTGCTTTTGTCGGTGCGGGGCGTCACGTTTAGAAAGGTGGTTTCTCTGAACTATTTGTACGCTATCCATTTCTTACCAATGAAATTAATTTCTGTAAGTGATTCTTTTAACTAGTGTCATTTTTATCTTTAAAAAGTTATCTCGACTTTAAATTTGGTAAACAGCGATGTTTTTGTTTTGTTTTCATAGTAGACCTTTTTGCACACTTTATGGAACGAAATCATGTTTTTACGCAAATCTTAACAGAAATTTTATTGAAATTCATCAGATAAAACACAACAATAGCCGTCCCAATTTCCATTGGTAACTGATGACAAAAACTGGGTGTCGGGGACGAGTGCCTGGCATATACCAGTATTTTGGAAGGAAATCTGAGCACAAACCGAAGTGGTATACAGTTTGCAAAAAGCTCTTAGGGTCAAAAACATCCATTAATTGTTTAGATCCTAACCATTTTCGAATCAGTTGAAAAAGTTCTAAACGAGGTCTTTATTACTTGAAAGGTGTAAATCATATTAACGATTACGATTGATAAATGTATATATCATATTACAAATTTTCTACGCAAAAGTAAACAAACACTTACACAAATATTTAAAAGAAGACATTTTAAAATGTTATTACATTTCAACGAATTTTGATATTTTCCGTTCACAGTGAACGTTATTATCTTGATGACTTCAGGTTGCAAGTTCCCTTAGTTGCAAAACAGAAGTAAATTAATTTCTAAAGGTACAGATTATGATACTTAATGAGTTTGTTGTGCATTAACATTTCTTTATTGAGAAATATTGAATAAAAAACCTGGATAATTACAATTGCATAATTTTGTTTTTGTTTGTGTTACTTAATCATTGATAACAATGACAACGAGCGCAGAGTAACGGTGGCTATTCTAGCAGCCTCTTCGAAAGCACGAAATCGGCCTCAGCTCCGATCCAAGCCTTAGATTCCCTAGTAAGGTTTATGGTGGCGGTCCAAACAGGAGCAACAGCCGCAGTCGACTGATTTCGAAAAGGTCTACATTTGGTATTGGTGAACAAACTTTGTCCTTCAGAATGAAGCTGTCATGTGATGAAGACACTATGAGAGTCATGTTCGAAACGTCGAGGATTGCGCAACCGGGTCTTTCAGTACTAGAAGAGTTTTAAGCAGTAGGGTGCGGAATAAACTCAAGAAGACAGACCCAAGATTCAAGGAGACAAGGTCGTTGCCCCTATAAACCCAAACAACGTCAGAAATAACCAAAGTTGTCAAAATGTAAATAAGGCCTTTAAAAGAAATTTACAAATTATTAGTTATTTGTCACGCAATCATACCTCCACTAAGAACCCGATTATTGGTCGACTTTCTCAAGTTTGACCCAAATATAGCAGCAAAGTATAAACCATGTGGCCAGATGGACTGCGGATGGAGTTGCCGCACCATTCAGCAGGGACCAGTGACACCGCGTGCAAAAAGCACACAGTCAAATGCAGTTTTCGAATTTGCCTAGGCCATTTTAACACAGATTCCAGGTAGAACTGACCCATGGGTGAGACCCCACGTGACCCGGATCTGAGTCAATTCTGATCCGAACTTTTTTAGAGTACAGCCTTATAAGTTTAAGGGATACACAAACAGGCTTAATTGATGCACCGTCAAGTGAATTTTCAATGTCGTTGTTTGTAGAAAATATATAAATAAATAAATAGTGCTTCAAGAGTCAATGTAAAGAGCAGTTGTATTATTAAACGGCAGCTCAACTTGCAGCTTCGTTCCCAGGGGTGATCGATCTCGCCGCGCGCCACTTTCTCGCAGCATGCCTTGCTCGGGGTTAGTATTGATACGGCGCACTGCCCATGGGAGCGAGGCTGCTCGAACCCCTTATATTCTGCCTTGGCTGAGGTCAAAGGAAACAGGCAGGCGCAACCATTGATCTCTATAATTGTAGAGATGAATGGGCTCAACGAACAACTCTCAGCCAAAGATAATGTTTTCCGTTGACCTCAGTGAGTTTCACTTTGTACTAACGGTCTATTTAAAAAATGTTTGCGAATATTTTCATCGAGGGGGTGATCACATGAACTTGATTAATTTATGATGTGTCACGTTGAATCTTATGTCTTTCACAATGCCCTGTCGGTCCACCCGTATCTCCACGAACCGGAAAACCACGGGGCACTGTTTCAGCGACGTCTCTTTTATAGCGTTATTTTTAGTGTTGATTTGAGACAACTTCGCGTGGCACGTGACCTTCTCTGCCACGTGTGTCTCGTAGATCATGTAAAACCGCCTCTTCTTGGTTAGTCTGGCCACCGGAGACGTTGATTCTATCCGACAGTTCAACAGTTTCCGTGGATCCACGTTGCGGATCCGCACGTTGTAGATGCCTAGCTTGAACATGTTTTGGTACCCGCCATTAGGTATTGTGCTCTGAGATTGTCCAAGAAAACATTTCGATTTTTGTATTACCTCAAAATTATTAGGGCCGCTCATTTGCAAAATCTCTTCAACTAGGGTGGTTTCTTCAGTAGAAAGTCTTGAACTTTGTCGACCAAGAATACACCTGTATAGATTACATTGAAACGAAATGTTAGGTAAGAATACTCAGGTCTCGCAGGTTACCCAGAACTCATCGGGTAGTTGGGTGAGCTTGAACGTACTGAATTACGTCTTGAAGTAAGACTGGGAAGCTTTTGAAATCTTGACAGCACACACAAAGAGCCGGTTAATGCTTCTCAAAGGCTGCTGAGTACAATATTTAATACTGACAATTATTTCCAGATCTTAGGCCGTGTGCTGCTACGACTATTGCTGAGATGTGGCTAATAGACAATGCGACCTGTAGTATGACAATGTTTACAAAAGAGCCACAGAGCTTCCTGCACGCACAAATTGTACACAGCCTAATGGAAAAACACATAACATCTTACATTTTACGAAGATCGCCTTCTGATTTAAAATTTTACTATGACGATTAGGACATACCACAAAACTTGTTCAGTCTGTTACTGTTAAAAAGCATTGAATTTATGTGGAAATTAAGACACAGAATGCAAAATTTCCCATTGACCGGTGTAGTATTTTTGCCTGTCAGGAAATGCCCTACAATGCAAAAGGCCACTGGTTGTTTAAGCATGGTGCTCTGTACTTCAAGTCTCACAACGGGGCGGTCCAGCTGCAGCGGCACTGAGCGGCTAATTACCTTCGAAATCGATTAATACGTGCAACCAGTCCTGACTTCCTGTCATGCGCAGTGAAGAGAAGTCGTTTCTGCGTGGGATCAAGTTTTACAACAGCCCCCGCGTTCAATGAATGATCTTCAGTAAATACCTGAAAGGAGTCCAATAACTTGCTTTAAGCTGAACTTCATCAACCATTCAAAAGTGGTCAGTTTGTATAGTCCAAAATAAAATATTTTGCTGAGAAAACTTTTAAGGTTGAACCAGTCGTGGGGCATTGTTTGGACAATGACATATAATGCTATTAGTACAACAGATTGGAATCGACAATGAATACCAAAGACCCAGCCCTTTTTCTCCTTTCGTGTCCATCATCTACTCTTTACATTTTCGACCAGGATTGGGCGCATCTCACAGCCTTCTTGTCTGTTGCCATCAGGTCTTCAAGGCAGAACTGCTCCTCAAGGGCTGGGCTTCGTAGAAGGTGTGGCATAGATAGACCCGGGCATAAAGGTCATACACTCATGCCGCAAATGCTTACAGTATTTCTAACACAACTATCACATAAATAAACTTTCGAAGCAAAACAATGTTGGCCTGAAGTACACAATGTGACTATGTTTATTTGCTCAGCTCATTTACCTGCAACGGCAAACAGTCGCAACCATTTTCTGATAAAATTGGTACCGGGGTATACGCAACGTTTTCTCCGAATATCTCACGCACGACACTCCCACAAACTGCTCCCCAAACATCCGGAAGGCCTACAATGTGCCAAGGACTAGATTTCACCGTAGCCATTTCGGCTTATCCAACGTGCTTCCACTTCACTTTGAGATCAGGGCGCCGAAATATTAACGGTTAGTAAAACATTTAAAATGATGTCAGTATAAAAGAAGAGGTAAACAAATCAACAAAATTAACACGGTGTTTGTGAAGTCATGTTGAAACGCATAACTTCACAAACACCGTGGGTGTATTGGTGCGCGCGTATACAAAACAATATCATTAAATAAACGTAATCCACGCGTTTCCATGTAAGTGTGTGTGACGCAACAGCCCTCCTTGCATATGACGTCACAGTTTCAAACAGCGCCACCACTGAATTCAGCTTACCAACAGAGTTGCGCTTTATGCAAGGGGTCAAATAAAACAATAATGACTGCATCGAAGAAGGCTTCCATTTTTGCAGAACACGTGATGGTCTCCTCTTTAAGCACGAAACTAGGGACCCCCTAATCGTCTTTATGCATTGTACATCTACACCAAATTATCATGCAATTAGTTACCACCGAGGTCAGCTTGGAAAGTGTAACTTCACAATAATAAGGCCCTAGCCCTACTCATTAAACTTTTTTTGATCATTATTAAACAGATTTGTTTGTAACAAAGACGAATGCAGATATTACAGTCCATCGTAATTAAAACATTCAAATAAAAGAAAAGATCTGTCTGAAACTGATCATGAAAATTGTTTTAAATAGTGTTTTTTATCTGTACTTGTCAACAGTACAAAGTCCAATCCACAAACAGACTCCTCCCTTCCAGATTAATATTAATACAAAATGAGCAGCAGGAAACTGGTATAGCGTAAAATACTGTGCCAGCACGTAACTCGCTGCCCGTTGTTCCGCATTAAAACCGAAACAGCAAGCGGGCCAATTAGTGCAGACACTGCGTGTTTTAGTATCTCGCCAACTGTGATTTTAGTCGTGAAGGAGCCTCCATTTTGTTTCTTGGGTCCAGTTTTACATTTAATTAAACGCATTTTACATGCAGCCTTAAAAATGGGGTTACCAGTGACGCTGATTCTATTTTCTACATTACTCTTGTATGGAAGGGTTTGCTGCCAAGGTAAGAAATTCAGTCAATTAAAATGTGTGAAGAACAAGAACTTATTTATATCTGTTCTCGGGTAAGAGTGTGGTGCTATACCCTTTAAAAGTAATCATTGCATGGAGTTAACTTGTAAGTTTAGACACACGATGAGAGGCAGAGGGTCAAACATATTGTCTATGTGGTGAGACCGAAAATTAACTGGCTGTGTATACACAAAAGAATTTCAATAATTGTACGGTTATCATAACGCGTATTCAATCATTTAACGGGACCTTTCCAACGTAGCGTATGAAGGAAACTATATATCTCGGACTTCATGCTACATTAACGGGTCTCAAAGTTCAAATAGTTATGTGTGAGACTTGCACAGTCTATGAAAAAAAAACCTTTAAAAAACTGCTTTCTTTGAATAATGTTGCTTAACCGATTTCTTTTTAGCATAAATGAGATTGAAACAAGACACTTATGATGTACATCACGTGGTGTTTTGGCTGGTTAATCTGCTTTTGCTTAGTAGCTTCACCCCGTAGTCGGAACGGTTTTGAGAAGGACGTTCAGGTTTGAGCAAACCAGACACTGTGTACACTCATTTGTTTAGTGCGCATTGCAGATTTGACATTCAGCAGAGATCTCCGAAACGTCGTTTTAACATCATCCTGCTAAATACTTGTTCCATTTGTGTAACAAATTGACTGTGTTTACATTTTGATAAAAATTGCCAACACAAAGAAAAATGGAGATAAGGCGAGGTTGAACTTATTAAAGTGTATGCCTACAGTTGAGCCGTGCGAGTTCCTTGGGCAAAGGTTGTATAACGATTCTGCCTGAGCCGCGTCCCGGTCTAACAAAGATATCGAGTTGTTACCACGTTACTAAAACAGTGTGCAAACACAATAAAATAATAAAATAAAGTTGATATGTAAATCGAAATATTATTGTCTGATCCCCTAAACTGTTTGACTTGCATTACAGCAGGGCCTACCTTCCGAGGACATTACAGAGCTTCCCCTGTGGCAAGTTCTTTGTTCTTTGAAGGCAGTCGTGTACACAAGAAATGAAGTTGGCTGCAGAAATGTAAGGTCCGTCGACAAATAAAAAACTTATGAGAGGCACAAAAAACAGAGGGGCCCTCCATTATACCTGTCCCAAATTGAGCAGTTAGTCTGTAGCCTCGAAGGACTATGAAGGGATGGGATGGTGGTGCCAAGGTTTAACTGTATTGGTTACGAAACATGCACCAGAATGGGATATGGTTTTCTGTACCCCTGTATTACGTTTTCTGTTTGAATTTTTTTTTATTTAACAAATAATGTTGGTAATGTGGTGCAATATCAGTTTAAAGGCCACAACACGGTATACTGCAATGGGTACATTACCAATTTCTTACCCTAAGCTTGAAGTTAATCGAGAATGTTGTACCTTCATCCATCATGGTTTCCAGTGTCTGAGATTAAAGTGGATTATACTGCAAAACTTGTTTTAATCCTGGATGTAAATACCTCCATGTTTTAATGAACAATCTCAAACTACAAGGGCGTTACGCAGACTTTGTCAGCATTGGAGACCTGTATAATGATCACGTGATGGAAATGGATTTGCAATCTTTATTACTCTCCGATACAGAGAGGTTCGTGACTAACAATATTGTTATCTCCTATCTGAAATTAGGATATGACGTCAAAAAACATACCAGAAATAAGTCATTCATAAAATGGCTATGAACCGGACATTTATTTTCCTATTTTCCCCCAAACTGGTAGGCAATGACAAGAATGAATTCAACCTGTTTGATTGAGTGACTTCAGTCGTAGAGTAACGTCTTATGCAACCAATGTTGTTAACCTTAAAACGCCCAATATGATGCGCAGGTTTCATATACGTTTTCTTGGATCAGTCATTAAAACTATGCATTAGATGCAATAACGTGTGTCATACAGTCATTAACTTCAACTGTCTGTTGCTTAAACCATGGAGGTACCATGCTTAAACGTACCATTAGACTTTATTAGCCAATCAAATCTTGCGTTTCGAGGTCGTTCGGTCATCGGTGATCATCGGCCATTTTATTAGTCTATGGCCAGTCCATCTCAAAAGCTCCGACCTACACAAATGAAAGACTAGGTGAAAACTTAACCAACGTGAAGACTTCAATGCCAGGTATGATGTCATTCACTTGTGCGTATTAACATGACTTACTTCTTGAAGTGTTTCGAGTATTTCTTGGCGGAAACACTAATTGCACCTTTTTAAATGTCGGTTAGTAAAAATATATCTTAACTATATGTTTTGCCTTGAGTCAAAACTTGTCAACCTCTAACACCAGAAGAGTCTCTGGAGAGAATTAAAACACCGTTACCTCAATCCCACAGGTGTCTTGCTCTTAAATGAACCGTTCGTTTTCTGCTGAATCATACTGTAGAAAAATTGTGTAACAATATAATGGGAAGCTATCTGCAAAATAATAGTGCACTCAAACTGTGAAAAACTGCCTACAAAACTCTAGTTTGCCCGCAATTGGACTACGCCTCAGAAGTCTGAAGTCCAAACACATCGGTAGTCAAAAACGGCTTGAGCAAATACAAAGATCAGCAGCACGCTTCCTTTTCAATGATTACCGTATAACTACCTCACATTACTCATATAGAACCTGTGATGGGAAACACTACATGCAAGACGCCTTTTGCACAGTCCACCATGTTCTTTAAAATACATGCACCATGGTCTTGTCAACATCCAAATGCCACAATCCATCCAGCCAGCTACATACATTACCAGACAGGATCACACCCTCAAGTATACCATACCAGATGCCTCAAACAACCAATACAAATTTTCATTCTACCCAAGAGCAGTTAAAATCTGGAAGCAACTAATACAGCAGTGTACTCACCATCCATCTCAGCATTCCAACAGGCCGCCCTGCCAACTATCAAAATCCTACGACATCCGGCTGGCTCTAGGACGATGTAAACCTATTTCAGCAATTGTACAGCGTAAAAAGCGCACTACTTTTTCTTTTATTTCCCACTGCAATTTGCACCGTCGACCAATGACGTCACCAACGCACCGTAAATATTCATAATAATTAGATTTATTGAGCACCTCACATTGAACCGCAACCCCAAGGCGCTTTGCAACATTAAAAATTTATTAAGAGTAAAACGAGACAGATTTCTTTTTCGCTTGTACAGCGTAACCCTATATACACAGAAGAAATAGGCATATGGTACATACATGTAAGTTAAAACAGTTGAAAGTTGTTGTTGTTGTTGGTTTTTTTTTTTGGGGGGGGGGTTTCAAGTAAGACAAATTTGGCATGCAATTAAGAGAGGAACAGGTGTGTTTTCAAAGCGCTCTTGAAGTCAACGATGGTTTCTGAAAGTCGAATTTGTTCAGGAAGATTGTTCCAAGCTTTCGGTGCTGCAGTTTAGCTTCCTACGTGAGCTGTATAGGGATTATCCCACTCAAGACTCAAGTGCAAATGAAGGAAAGGGTGAAGACAAGGAACGCCGAGCACCTTGACATGATGAACCTTTGCTGAATAGCATAATCGTGACACTTGTGTCCTTAAGCAAGACACTTAGCCATTGCTTCTTCCTTCGGATGGGACGTAAAGCCGTTGGTCCCATGTGTTAAGAACCCAGTGCACTTATCGAAAAGAGAAGGGGTTTGCCCCGGTGTTCCTGGCTGTGGCTGCTGTATGCGCCGTAGCACCTTGTAAACCCTTATATAAGGTGCTAAATAATTGGGTCTTAGAATTACTCACTGCAATAAGCTATCTTTCTGAAAGTTTGTATATACCCAGCGCCTTGAGTACCTTGTTTGGTAGATACGTGCGCTATATAAGTATTCGATATTATTATTATTATTATTATTATTTCCTATGGTTCATTTCCTATATGTTTTTTTTATTATATTGCAGCTTCTTCATTTTTAAAGTGACGTTTATTTGATGGGTGATACCTATAATTTTGACCTTTACCCTCTGTGTGCAGGCACAACACCTGAAACTCCTAATAAGGCGATCCTTCTACCACCCCCTCCACCCCCTCCGAACCCGCCACAAAACTTCCAGCGGGACGATGACGAGACCAAGGTAACAGAGCCTCCCGTGACCAAGGACCCCCATGAGCCCATTCCCGAACTGATTGGAACGGGAGGAAAGGAACTGATTGTTAACATCGAATTTAAATCGGTTTGTATACACTTAGGCCTGTATTATTGGCTAAGACGGACTTGTTGAATTAATACAAAAAGTTTAGGGTATATGCCAACTGTAATAGTATATACCAAATGAGAACTAGAATACCAAATGGGCACAAGGATACTAAAAGGGCTCCAGTATAACAAATGGGCCAAGGATACCGAATTGGCTCAGGGATACCAAATGGGCCTGATAATACAATGAGCCCCAGGATACCAAATGGGCTTCATACTATCAAAATAGGCCCATGATACCAAAATGGGCCCGAAGATGCAAATGGGCATGGTTCTGGGTACCCGTCTGAGGAAAGATAAAGAATATTGTCATCTGGATCATTTAAATTAACTTTTTGAACTCTTTTCAAGTGAAATTAGTTTTAACGTAATTTGGTTACCCAATAGAAAATTGCTGGATTTTATTTTCATCAGTATTTCTGCTTCTTCTTACAGTTTGATGCCATGGAACAAGATAGGTTTCAGATAGCGATAAGCAACATTTGCAACGACTACTGTAAAACTAAGGGAAACTGCGAAGGGGACTTCAAAATAGTGGGGTAAGTTATTTCTTCATAAAACCTGTTCCTGGTTTGATCATTTTTGTGTAATGAATAAAATTATCAATGTCGGGAATCAACAGCAAGTGTAACACCGCAATAAGAGAGAGACGGATAGCGCTTATTAAACATATCGAATGCCGTGTGTAAAGTAAAATTGTGTTATTGGTACCCTTAAATTTTACGATCGTTTGGCACCCATGCTGTTAGGAAGTACACGCAAATGAAAACAGGTTGTATATTTGAACTGTATGTCTCTTCCATTTACAGTGGAAATGATGTAGTAGTGTACAACATAGACGCAGCAAAGACAGACAGGACGGCCGTGTCCTTCTACATCAAGAATCCTGACGCCCGCACGATGCTTGCGATGACCACCGAACAGATTGACAAGATGGTCCTCCAAGAAAGGGCAGCTCTTGAGACTGCGCTTGGATACGAGTAAGTATCTCTGACCAAGAACTTACCTCGGTTTCCTCCATCACTCTGCCTAACAACTGATGTTTGATATTAACCCTGTCCGAGTTCTGTGGGGGTGGGATGGGGGTGGAAACTGATCTTTTGTCATCCGGGGACCTCGGTCATCTAGTGAAACTCTAGAGTAACAAATGTTGTTGTTTGACTACCACCAAGGTAAACCTCGTCTAGAGTTCAAACAGTGTACCCGATTAGATTATGTCAGACTTAGGATTAAGACTGAGACTAATCCATTGCTAGATTAAGCATTTCTAAACCCATTAGATCCTCAAATCTTGACATGTTAAGAGTGAGAGCTTATTCCACCAACTGTTTGAATGCTGCATTTATTTTGTTATAATTATTCCAAATTGAATTACTCAGGATTGATCTTGGTGACTTGGATGGTTTCCAACCATACACCAATGGCCTACTGCTGGAGTCTTGGGTGATAGCTTTACTCTCAGTCATCGGATTGTGTTTACTGTTTGGAGCATTTGTTGCATTTGTGCATTTCAGGAACAAGAAGAGGTAAGCAATTAGGAATAAACATAATTGATAACCGGGGGCGGATCCATGGATTATCAAAAATGAGGGCGCAAACTTTGAGGCCTAATTTCCAAGTAGAAATTTGTCGGTACTCCTGCTGTTGTTTTGAGATATGCTGATCACGGAGTAGGGCCCATATCCAATTAAGGGCCACAGGACAAAACAATTATGAAATATAATGTTCCCTCCCCGGTACAATATAGGACATTTTCACAACCGTTTTTCACAAGTCATTTTCTACCCATTTTACAATTATAAATTTGACATATTTGCCGTTCAAAACAACTTTTGCAGTGGGTGGAAATAAGAGGGGTTTGCGTCCGCTGCGCTCACCTAAACCTCCCACTCAAAACGGGAAACTATGATAACACTAAAGTCACACAACAGAAATGTCACAAACCTAATTTGTGTTGTGCAGCAAATGTTTTCGCTAAAGAAAACAACCCTAATAAAGGTCACCCATTGCAACAATACAAATTAATCTGTTTTTCTACTTTATTTTCTGTAAGCAATTTCTTGAGCTTATTGGCTTGATGAAAGTTATGGAACCGTATAGATCCATAAAACCATGAGTCAATTTTAAAGAGCTGGTTTTTGAAAAAAATCAAACTGCTAAGATCGTGTTGTCTGGTTTGTTATTTGGAAACTGGAGGATGGGAAACTTGCATCGGGGATAAAGAATACTACTTGGTTTTTCCTTACACCGATGTGTGTAAAGTACGGTACTTAAGACTTTCCCTGAGCTCTGTGAATAAAATTCACAGGCATAATACTCGGGTGGGATTCCAACCAACGACCTTTGCCATTCTAGAGCAGATGTCTTACCAACTAGACCACCGAGCTTGCCCGGGCTTTATGCCGGTGTTTTTTCCAAAGAACTCAGGAAAGTACTGAGTGTACAGTGCTTACACACATCGGTGTAAGGGTAAAAAAACTAATAATATAGGACGGGCGGTCATGTTGGTAAAGTGGTATCTTGCCTTGCCTTCCACCTCTGGAACGAACCCCGGTTCAAATCCCACCGGGGCACTATGTGGATTGGGTTTTCAGTCCCTGCTGGACTGCATTGGTTTCCTTGCAATGATCCTTTTGGGTTTTCCTCCCACATCTAAGACTAAAACTCCCTTCATTGTCTTCTCTCATTTGGGTTCTTGGCAAGTAACAATAATAATGGCTTCTTATATTGCGCTCATATCCGTCACTCAGTGACGCTCAAGGCGCTTCATCATTAATTTCCTGCAAGGTATGTGGGGCTTCGTTTGAAGTATGAGACCTACTCCTTTGCATATAGCACCATGGTTTACAACGTGCTGTGGCGCAATATGCAGCCAATCAAACCAGGAACACCGGGGCGAACCCCTAAGTAGTGATTAAGCTCGCTTTCATCTGAGAGTCCTTGACTTCACAACCAGAATTAATAAATGAAAGATTTTACCTAAAAAAGTGAGAAAATTAAATATTTTTCCAGAGATACCAAACTGACTTTTGATGACTTGGAGTTGCAAGCTTCAAGTGTTCCAGTCAAAGTGTTACCAGTGGATCCACCTACTTCAGGATCGAACTCTCTCAAGAAGACCATGGTAGATTCTTCAACCAATGTCTATCAATCAGAGATCTTAGCCGAGACGAAGAGTGTCTTCATCAAAGACAAACCATCTGGAAAGAAAGATGTAGACAGTGCTGACAACGAAAATCAATATGCAGTAATCAATGATATACACGAAGTATGTGACTTCTTTATATTTATTTATGTTAAACACTCATTTTTGTTTAGCGTTATCACGTACAGTGCGCTTTCATTGGGTCATCATGATGCAGTGGCGTCACCAGAGGGGGG
>CM021538.1:720847-736833 GCA_010994315.2 Pisaster ochraceus | reverse complement strand
CCAATTATAACTCTGTATGGATGGTTAAAAGGGGACCAGGTTTAAGGGTAACAAGACCCCCGTGGAGTTAACTCTATAGCAATGTGAATATCAACCCATTGCACTGACGTCACACGCAGCCGCAGTACTGTTTGCCACGGTCCACCATTTTGGGAATCAGATTGCATGACAAGTCTCAATAACAGGGTAGCGTTGTATTTAGTTCACCTTGTGCTAAAAAGCAGTAATTAACACATGAAACCTTGATGAGATATTTTTAAATGTTTGCGAGCTGTTACTTTGTTATGTTCTATTCTGATTTCGTGTGTAGGGCCTAAGGCACAGGATTTCCAAGAACCAGCACCGCAAATGACGTACTAATTATACCAAAGCCATACAAAAGGCTGCACAATTCTTTCCCTTATTACACCTGGCTGTGTATAATTATTCATTAAATTGACTAAACTGACTATGAACGATGCTTTCATCGACCGAGGTAGTTACAACCAATGAGGATGGCACTAACCCTTTCACTCGAATTGGCTCAAAAATAACCCAGCCAGGCTCACACACGTGTTTATTTATTGTACGCACGTGATCCTTGGTCTAGAGTTTTTCTCAACGAGACGAAGTTTATATCTTAAACTAAGTATAAAATGTAAAACTGGTAATGCAATATTTCGACTTTTTTTTGGGGGGGGGGGTCGTATACGGCCATTCACCCTTAATTGATTAAAGATACAAAAACATTTTGTTTGGGCCTACCCATGCATGCGCCGTATGGTATTTTTGGGGCAGCCATCATTTCAAACCAAAGTTGACTTACATACCTCTTAATTATTCTATTTTCACCATTCTTTTTACAAAGCTATATGGCACGGGTGCCTGTTTTTGTCGAATTGGTTGGTAATTTTGTCAACGGAAGTGATATATTTTGATAATACCTCCATTATGGATGATTTGGGAATAATTTTCATTCTTTAATTTGACAGCAAAGCAAGCAAGAACATGTAGATGAGCCGCCAGCGTCTCCTAACGCAATCGTTGTGACAGCTGAGATCGCTTCGTCCTCATCGAATGACAGTAGTTCCGAAGGAGAACCTCCTTCACCAAGCAACGTCATGAAACCACCAGACTATGAGGAAGTTGCAATTGGTAATATACTACCTTGGGGTGCACGAATCGTTGCTGGTCCCACGAAGTGACGCACGTGTCCACGCCAAAACGTTCTTTGAAAAAAATTGCTATTGAAGTTGCACTTTTTCAAACAGCTGTTTTGTAGGTCAATTCGTGTGAACACAAAATGGCAAATCTAGTGATACGTCGTTCAAACTATTAGTGTAACTGCGAAATTATTACGTATTTAGGTACTGAAACTTGATTTTAAAAAATAGCAATGTGAAAAAAATGTTAGACGATTTTTGTAAAAAAACTGATTTGCAAAATTTTTGATTTTTTGACAGATGAGGCCAGCGACGAAAAGTATAATCAAAAGCTTTCTATTTGGGTTCTCCTTTAAAAATCCCTTTTCAAAAGACTTAACGATTACTCGTTAATGATCATGAAAGACTATGTACAGTAATCCAGATCTCACTCAGTAACGGTTCTTAAATGTCTCCTTTTTTCAAGATGGTAAGATGGTGACAAAATCACCGACGAATGAACCCGTCAATGACGAGGATTTGCCTCCACCACCACCGCCCGAAGATGACTCCCCTGCAGCGTCTTCAGATGATTTACCACCTCCCCCACCTGAGAAAGAGACAAAGGAACTCAAGGACGAAGAATCCTTAGAATCCTCCATGAAAGAAGAGGCAGAGGTTGTGGGTGAACTGGAAAATCTCATTGCTGACCAATCGAAGTGAGTATTGCATTCTATTGACTATGAGAACTACATGCAAAGGCACGATAATAGACAGACTTTTTTATTCACGTGGCGGTAAAAGACCGTGCAAGTCTCGCGCGTATGCGAACGTTTTTGGGACGACTTTGGTCCGACGTGCCTTGGTTTGACGACGCGTGAAGGAAACAAATTCGCGCCCTTTAACGGATCCCAATGTTCGAATACCCGCGAGACTTGCACGGTCTATACGCTTCAGTACAAAGGTACTGTATAGGCCCGAACCCGTTGCTTTAGGCAGGATTCGAACTTCTCTCTAGTCACCGGGCACGCTCTTTTGTCTAGCAGTAAGACATCTACTCTAGAATGCAAGGAGTCTTGGGTTCAAATCCCACCCAAGTAGTAGGCTTGCCGATTTTATAGTATAGAGTGCTTATCACACATCAATGTAAAGACCAACAATATGTTTATTTTATCAACAGAAACGAGTCTGCCAAACAAGGCCTAGATAACGCTGGATATGATACAGTTGTTGGAGACAACGGCCAGCCATCAACGGAGCTTTAAACTTAATTTAGTGTGGAGTTGTTTCTATGCGCAGTGAAACACTTATTCATTTCCCATCTAAACAAACACTTTGTGGTCAATGTGTTCTGAGCCGGCGATTGGAAACTACAATAGACCACGTAACCTTTGTTTACAAAAGAGTGACCTTGAACATTCCAGGTCATTTCCTGGTAGGCAAGATTCCTCACTGGTCATAGAAGAATGTTTACATTTTGTGTCATAACTTCCACATAAATTCAAGAGTAATACAAATAACGGCTGAACATTTTCTAAGATGGATCTCCTTTCTCCATGTAAGTTGATAAAAACCAGATGTCAATACAATACCAGGTTGAATGTTTTCTCCCATTGCTGTGTACAAATCGTACCTGCAGGAAATCCAGACTCTGCGGCTCTTTTGTAAACATATTGTGATGTCACTGGTCACATGGTCTAATTAATCCAGCTATTACCATTGTGTATCATAAATTTTCTATTCAATCGACAGAAAACAGATATTTATATTTTATCACTATAATCTTGTGATTTTAAAGTACAATTTCATAAAGAATATGGTATATTTTAAATTGAAAATCTATAGCTTTTGTATATTATGTTAATTGACAAAAAAGGGAAAACGGTTTTAATGTACTTTCATTCCTTTTGTTTAAGTTTTCATAGCTTAATGACTTAAAACGTAATACGGAGCTCTGGAAATGCCATCCGACTTATTGAGATGCTGAGATAATTAACTACAGGACGATGACATCATAATCGTAAGATGACGCCATTAATAAGATAATGTATCTCGACATTTATATTTACTTTCATGATGTCGACATCCTGAGATAAAAATGATATCAAGTGTATACGATATCTCACTTGAGGATGACGTCATCTTATGTTTATGATATCATCATTTTGCAGTAACAGGATCCCAATAATTTGGATGGCACTTCCGAAGCTCCGTACCTAACAGTTTGACGTGGATCTTTTAAAAAAACTACATCTGTACGTTCATCATATTCCGATAATACTAACATTAGTTTCTTCAAAAATAGCATTTATTTCTGAAGTGTGTTGTGTGTGTGTACTTTTTTTTCTCCCCCCCTTTTTTTTTTTGGGGGGGGGTTCTGTTGTCATCTGATTTATAACCTTTACACTTTAAAATTCCTGGCCCTGACCCAGGAGTTGAGTTTAAAGTGGACCTTTATTATTATTCCAATCAATGTATTCAAAATGAGGCTGGAAGAAGAAATAGACTGGTTCCTTTTTGTACAATGAATATTAGCATCCGTTACAGTTATTGGATACGGAACATGACCCAAGACGGTGCTAGCATGATAATGGTCTGTGAATGTTGAAAAAAAAAAACGTAGACTGCCTCACGGTTTAGTTTTTAAGTGCTATCAGTTGATTTCTGACAGAATGTAGTAATTGGGACAAAGCAAGGTATGTACTAGTACAATCAACTTCAAAGAAGAATGAAGGAACAATATTCACATAGATGTTCAAAAAGTGAGTTTTGATTTTGCTTAGCTTTAGAACGAAGACAGGTAATAAAACAAAAATGGCTGTTTTAGATGCGAGCCATTTTCTTAATCACAGCAGTACTTTACCAGCTTCCTTATTGCCTTTTTATAAACTGTGCAATTCTAGCGCGTTTTCGAACACTGGTGCGAGTTTGTTCCCTTCACCCGTTTAAAGCAATGTACGTGGGACCATTGAGGAAGAATTGGTGGGACCTTCGAGTATGCACAATACTTGCACTGCGGTGTATTCAAGCACACTCATATGATAATGACCTAAATTTCAAACCTAAGTTCCATTTTCTGTTACGAAAAGATCGGAATTTATGTTTCGTATTATAATTTTCAACACATTTTCACTGGAAAAGGTCAGTTTATAAACACTATACAAAAACCAGACAAGACTGGCGTCACAATCGAGCGCCCTCTATGTCAGCTTTCCGACAATTGCACCACCGACGGTACAGGCCAATTTGGTGATGCTCATAAGTCATCTTTGTCGAGGTAACTATCCCCTTTTACAATAATATTATTTATCCTTGTAAGTCGTCTTGGTTTAAGAAATATTGTTAGACTTTATGAGTAGGCCTGAATGTCTTCATTCAGCTTGTTTTCCCCAGTATTTTTCAGTTGCCTGTTTTTAGTTCTGTTGCCACTTCGTAAATCCAAGATGGTGGCCGCGTGTTTGGTTTGGCGGGAGACGAGCAATGCATTTAAATCACATTTATTTACTCATGATAGTCAGTACCCAATCTGACTGCCTCTTATGTGATAATTTTTCATGAAAAAACTCCCGAACAAAACAGAAAACAGTATTTTGGTGAACAGCAAAATTTTAGTTCTGCCCAGCTTCCAACCAACCAAGCACGGGGGTCTAGTTAGTAGTAAAAATACAAGTAATGAAGTATGGCATCTGCTATCATTGCAAAGGTTGTGGGTTTGAACTCCACTCGAATAATTATGCCTGTATGTGGTTTCCCTCACAGGACTTGGGAAAGTACTGAGTATACAGAGCTAACATACATTAGCGTAGAGTAAAATGCAATATTAATTTTAATTTGGTTTTGATCATATCCTTTTTTATGAATTAAAGACAACCGGAAGTACGTCATTGTAAGAGTAGACCAACTCCCATCCTCTAGAGTTAAATAAACACATCATATGATATGCAATCAACTTGTGAAATATCGGTTTGTGCATGGTGATATAACCCCCATAATGACTAGCTTTTGAGGCATGTACACTTTTTTTCTGCCAAGACCAACATTTAACCCGCCGGGTCAGTTTTTGTAAACATGAGATGTGATTAATAACATCATCCACACATGTTTAATAACCGAGTCATTACCGCTCAGAAAATTACTGTGATTTTGTAGACTGCAGGAAATGTTAAGGTAATGCTACCGGAGGTCACATTTATGGTGACTACTGCGACAACAGTTCGGCCAACTTGTGGGCGGGATTTTGCGCACTTCATACTGGGCTTGTTTTCATGGATTTAAAAAAAAAAAAAAAAAGGAATTTGGACATCTTCAAATAACTATTCTGTGAATAAGAATTTTACATTAGAATATTTCTCTGGAGGATTGGTACTGGTAGGAACTTTAGAATCAGTGAGCTTTCAGATGGAAATATTTCTCTGGAGGATTGGTACTGGTATGAACTTTATAATCAGTGAGTTTTCAGATGGAAATATTTCTCAGGAGGATTGTGAGAACTTTATAATCATTGAGGTTACAGATTGCATGCCACACTATAGTAATTTATCACGATTTAATCCAATATTTTCCCAACAAGTACTAATTCAATCTGTATTTTTCCTGAGTAGATTTTTCTAGTAATCATGTAATTCAGAACTTCAGTTTCAATAAGTTGTTTTGTTCCATTTTTCTCAATTTCTCCTCCCTGTTATTCATTTCCTTTCGTCCTCAGAGAAACTTTCCGAGCTGCTGTCGTTCTTGAACAAAATCTGCCTCCAGAGAGTTTCTGAGCATAAGCATCATAGCAAGGACTTTCTTTTTTCGTTGGGGTGGGGGCAGGGCCTTCTTTCAGAGGTGTGGAATGACAGACGGGATACAAGTGAATGATGCCGAGCTCGAACCCACGACCTCTAAAATGTTCAAACAGGGTGGAGGGTGGCCTTACTGTATGACTCAAGCCTGACCTTCATCAGAGGCATTATAGAGAAAATACAAATAGAAAAACACCCATTAATAGGGAAAGCAATGGATTATAGAAAGAAACACATTGGCAGCCAATTAAAACATTGATTAGGAAATATACATTTTATTATCATGACTTTTATCTCCCAGTTGGTGTGAATCTCGTAACGATTCCTGTTGTTCTAACAAAAACATGATTCTAAAAAAATGAAAAACACTTTAGCAAAACTGCAATAGCTTCAAATTATTCAAAATCAGGTTACATTCAGGATCGTTTACCATAGAATGGTGGCTCTAAAGGAACGTCAAAACCATAAATAATGAACCTAATAGTTTGCCCCATCTCAAGTCTCAATCACATTTATAAGAATTAGTTGGGGAAATGAAAGTAAACAATTTAAAAAGTCTGGCTGTACGTGTCTTCTTTTCTGTTTTATAACTGGGAATCCCAACTTTGAGTAGGAGTGAATTCAAGGTGTTTTTGTTTTTTTGCCCACGACCTTTTATTCACATTATGACTCTAGGAATTCAGGAATTTTCATCAATTAATAATAAGCCTTGAATGATTATTTTTTAATGAGAGAAGACATTGTTATATTTGTTCTATCTGTTGAATGACATATTTCAGTGTAGAAGAGGTGACCTGTTTACATTCACTTTTCAGTAGAGATTCGAGCAAAAACCAGCACTAGCCAATGTTGAAATTAACAGCAGGTACCGTGACATCTTTTTTCTTCTTTTTTTGATGGGCTTTCCTTGGCAAAATGTTTACCTCATTAACTCGGCGTGGTAATGGTACAAGAAATGTACACAACACTTAGTCTGTTGAAAAGGCAGATGAGTAGAGTAGCCCAGAGTAAGAAACTACAACACTCCTGTCAACAGTTTTAATACTTGTTAAAGTTGTATTTTTGGGCTGAAAGTATCGTTATTTCATAGCAAGCCCCTAAAAACTTGTGATTTCTTAGTTTTTGCTTTATAATGTCGGACAGATTTTAAGACGATTCAGAAGATACAGCTACTTTGAACAATGTCTTGACGAGAGTGTTGTGGTTTGTGAGTGAGACAGGAGGGTTTTTACTGTCGCTGTTTCCATCTTTTAGCGATGCATTCTGTCCTTCACCAAGAGTTCCACTTTGTAGCTTCTCGGTGATTCTGAAAACTGTTGACACCAAACATTAAAATACTTCTTAAGATATAACAACCAAGATACATAAGTCATTAGTAACATTGTGTTGACTTCATTTGTATGAGTAAGCCGTTTGCTAGTTAGATTTGAATAATGTCTGTTGCAATAACTTGCTTGGTCACAAGTTACTGCAACAATTTAAATTCCTCAGGTTGCTGAGACAGTTGCTACATCACATGATAAGGGGCAGGAAAGCTTTTGCGTAGTTAAGTAAGAGACAGTGAAAAATCATACACAGTTCTGAATGAACTGTGTGTGGCACAATGGTACCAGGGTTTGCTCATCTGGAGGTTGCTGTACAAAAGCATGCCCCGAACCATTTGACATAGGAACTGTCTCTATAATCTGAGGAAATCAAATTTAAGCAGTAACTTGTGACTCTTACTGACTGGTCACACAGATTTTGTTTTTGAGGAAGTGTATGGGTTCGAATCCCACTAGAGGTGACGATTGATTTTTTTTCTCTGAAGAAACCTGAAAGCAATGGGTATACAATACTCTCATAATAGGATATCTTAAATAAGGATGAACTAGCCAGCCAGACTATTTGGAGACCTGGTCCTCAGGTGTTTAAAAAATTGCATCTGCCCAGCGGACTACTTTGAAAGAAGAACTGTGTGTACAGGCACTGGAATGGAAGTGATTTTTGTTTAAACAAATGTTTTGGAATTGGATGCCCTTAAGTGCGTTCAATTCTTGCACATATTTGAACATTTTTGGGACCACTTTGGTCCCACGTACATTGCTTAAACGTTTGCATGAAACAAACGTGTGCACTTTAACGGGTCATAATGTTAGAATACGCTTGAGACTTGCACAGTCTATTAGAACATTCTGGCCTGTTACCTTGGCAATGGTACTGTACTGTTTCATTAAACTTATAATCCCTCATGAACACCATTATTTACAATATGTCAAATTTTCTTTAAAATGTACCTCATTTTGGACAAACTTTGTAAATGTTTTAAAGGAAGATGCAGAGTCTGTGCCATTTACACTGAAACATAGACTTACTCAGATCCTTTGATCTCTTTACTTCCTCTCGTAGGTCTTGGGATGAGCAGTGCTTGTCTAGGTTGGTATGGATCATCTTTAAGACTCCCAAAAGCGACTAAACAATTGAGAATGAAAAGTGATACTTATATTGAAAACTTGAAATTTGAGGCATTGTTTGCATACACTATGAGAGATAAATGTAGTGATAACTGACCAGGGCTCAATTTCACGGCTCTGCAAAGAATCGGCGCTTACAGAAGTTGGAAATTCCGCACTTACATCAAGCGTGTTTCACTGGTTAGCAGGGAATTTTTGCTTTTGCGCATGCGCACTCCATGTTAATAGGCAATCTTCGCTTACACAGCTACCGCAGAAATTCAGCGCTTGCACAGTAAGCGAAGAATGGTGATCGTAAGCACAAAATTCAGCAATAAGCAGAGCCATGAAAATGAGCCCAATTGTTTAGATCCACATTATTAGTAGAGGGACGCATACCCATTAAAGTTGCCTTTAGGACTAAAAGGAAAAACAAATACAATTTAAAATAAGGGGTAGTGGAAAGCCTACTTTGGCATGGAGTCTAGAGCTCTTCCCTGGAAAAGTCTTGAACATGAATGTTTTCTGGTCAAGTATTTCTTCTCTTAAAAGCATGAGAAGTTTGAACTAATGTGTTTATTTTTCTTATTACATTTACTCTTTCTTGGAAAGTCTGCAAGTGATTAAAACAAATTAATTAGCCATTAGGCTATTTGTTTATTTACCACATGGACAATAACAGGAAGGGAAGATTATATTGGCCATCCTCCCATCTAGAAAGGGGTGGGGGATTGGTTACCAGACAGAATACCATGCAATTGTATGTGACTGGTTCCATGATCATGTTTCTAAGAAGTATTTTCTGAAAAACAGAAGAAAAGAGATAGCTGTTGCAAACTAAAATGAAGACCTTTCTTATAAATGCAATATGTGGTAATGGCCCAAGGTTTGGACCTTGCCCAAGCAGAGTCTTTCTCAAAGAAATGAGAATTGAAAGTAATCTTATATATTTCAAATCACCATGAGGTCCCTATGTGAAAGACGCTGCTTAGATCCAATTGTCAAGCCATTATTACTTTCTTTACACTTACTTTATATTGGTCATGTTGCTGATTGCTAAAGGACTCTGATCGACTTAAAGCAAACAATCTTGCTCGTAGGGATGCGTACCTGTAAGAAATGATATTTGAGAAACAAAGACTTTACTGTGGAAAGGCACAGCTGAGTGGGATCCCGAACTGGACCTTCAGCTCCAATAGGCCATTTTGAAGTCTTTGACTTAAGCTTCGTTAGCAATTTATAAAGTACACTTTCAGTACTTAAATGTTTTTGTCAAGTTTTCTAAGCTACAGAAATTAAGAGGTAAATTTGTTCAGCTGTAAAATACATTAGTACTTTAATAATCAAGATATTACATTTTTTTTTTTCATATAAATTTCTAACCAATCTGTTATAAATATTTTGATTGCTGTGCCTGGGTCTATTTGTCTCATCTGAGATGTGGGAATATAGTTTTTCAAAATACTGACCAACCTTTCAGCTAATTCTTTGTCTTCTTCTCCAAGTCTGCCCGGCCACTCACTTGGGTAACTTGAAATGACTCTAAATGGGTACACAAAGAGTAGGAATCTTACACTCAATGACTTCATGACTGCTTAATAATGGTTCATGAAGATGCATGCATATTACCAGTATTCCACAAGACCTACTATCAAACTATTATTATTATTATTTTTTTATTTATTTCTGGTAATGAAACCAAAGATGCCTCGTAAGTGAACTTAATCACTGTAGCTCGCAAGCCTGAGGACACATGTAAACAAGGGTCATAGGTCCTATCTAGCACTTGATCACACATGACAGTATGTAAAACTGTGCTTTGAATTATGAAAACCGTTTACGTAGCTTTCTGTGAGAATTTACAAGGTGTTGAGCAATCTGCAGCCATGAATTATGAAAACCATTTACGTAGCTTCGTGTGCGAGTTTACAAGGTGCTGAGCAATCTGCAGCCATACTTTATGAAAACCATTTACGTAGCTTCGTGCGAGAGTCTACAAGAGGCGCAAAGTGCAGCTGACTACGCCAGAAGCACCTGGGTGAACCCCTTATCTTAACAATAAGGGTACTGGGTTCTTTTATGCGCATTACACAACACACAAGACCCTACAGCTTTACATCCTATCAAAAAGACGCATCAATTATGGTTTAGTTTAATGCTCAAGGACAAAAGTGCAATGACTGGCACCCCAACCCACATTCTGAGGCCATGTCTGCATTGGTGGCTATGGCTACGGCTAGATTTCCATGTCATCTTGTGTTGAAGTAGAGGACATCCTTAGCAACGCCCTTAGAAACAGTCATAGCCATAGCTGTAGCCACCAATTCAGATACGGCCTACAACACCAGAGCTTGAGTCTGGTGCATCAGACTGCTCATTCAAGACACTCAACACAGAGTGGCTTCTTACTCTTGTAGGTTGGCCTGGTCTGGTAAGGATGGCTTGAGACTACTCTGTGAATCTTCCTGAGGCTCTTTACGGAGTTCATCCAGACTCATCAAGGTTCTCCGTTGCTGCTGACGGCCAAGCTGTCGCTGGAAAACATCTTCCATGGTGAAATTGACTGAGGAAAAATGACATAATGTTTTAAGCTATAAAGTGACAAGGGAGAAGACACCTGGAAATGGTGTCATGGAAAAATCTCCATCATCTTCGTTGATATGCTACATTTGTTCATAGCACACATCTTGCTGGTTCTGTATCCTGGTTGACTAAACACGGCACCATGGACTAGATGCAAGTCAAGGCAATGCCCGCAGGTAACTCACAGGAAATGGTTCCCGACCCTCAAAATTTATACTCTAGGCCAACCTCTTGGGGAATTACATGTAAGCCTCCTCTAGTCACTCAAAGACCCTTGGGGGTGCGGAGACGTGCACTAGTGATCGAATTATGCTACAGCGATTAGTTACAATTCATTAGGTGTCAGGCAGAAGGTCGTATGCAAGTTTGATGTGCAATAGTTTCAGTCAGCCAATAATCACAATATAAATTGCAGACAGGGATGGAAAACCATACATCAAGGGTATTTAAAATAGATGGAAGGCTGTCAGGGTGCCCTTTAGACATCCTGTTTGCTTTCAGACACCCTGCCTTATCTGTACTCCGTCTGAAGTAATGAAAAAAAGAAACGGAAATTGGTTTTTAAAATTTGAACAAATTTCAAAAACCAATTTCTAGATTGTGGCTGGCACTATGGATGCAGTAGTATTGGTGTAAGAGATTTGAGGCCGGGCTAAGAGAATTGTGGCCCCTACCGGGTTACAGATTATCAGATGACCATACGAGTTCTTTTTTTAAAGACCCTTGAGTTGTTAGAAAACTTACTTTTAGTCACAATTCTGTCAATAACAGACGATGGGATGTCTTGTAACTCATCATGACTTGACTGTTGAGCTGAAAGAATCAAAATAAGCAATGATTGTTTGTGGGCTTTCTTTGCCTTTTGAATTTCAGATGGAAATATTTCTCCAAAGGATTGGTTCTATTATGAACTTAAGAATCAGTGAGCTTTCAGATGGAAATATTTCTCTGGAGGATTGGTACTGTTATGAACTTTAGAATCAGTGAGCTTTCAGATGGAAATATTTCTATGGAGGATTGGTACTGGTATGAACTTTAGAATCAGTGAGCTTTCAGATGGAAATATTTCTCTGGAGGATTGGTACTGTTATGAACTTTAGAATCAGTAAGCTTTCAGACTGAAACTCATCATTTACCCATGTTAGTTACCACTCGTATTCTTTGTACTGATAATGTTAATTCTAAATCTAACTTCCTTCTTGGACCAGGCTCCCTCACCTCTCCAAGCATTCATCCAACTTCTGGGTCCAGATTCCAGAACAAAAGGCGTTGACATGGCCCGGACCTGGCTACTGATGAATTCCTTATCAGCCATATGAGCTTCTACTTCTCCACTGGCTATGATTAAACTGTCTACACGAAACAGAGTGTTAAGAAGAACAATAAATGATTAAAAGTTTCCACACACTGCTTGTTACCTCATCCATCGATCAAGGGCCCAGTTGTATGGTACTGCAAAACCTTGCAGCCATCATTCTCCACTAAAAGGATAAGAGCCATTATTGGTGAATTTATGTTTTGCAGAATCATTGTAACATCTCAATATAAGAAACTGGTTGCATCCTGTACTTCACATACCGGTAACTCAACCTTAGTTCAGTGCTTACAAGGATGATTTAAGAAACATATGACATGATCGATACATAGCAACTGCCAAACAACAGAGATCACTTGGGAAGGACAGATGTTACGGTACACCTGGGGTCAAGGTAGAAGTGCCCACAGCGCGGTCCTGGGTAATGCCAATTCTACCGCCACCACACACTACATCAACTGTGGACTCGGTAAGAAGAAGACTCCACACCTTGATACAAAATGTGTGATGCAGCTCTTCCAACTTATTTACACTTTGTACTGGGATATAAATATTTTGGGGTTGAACAAAGAAAAATTTACTAGAGCGGGATTTGACCTCCGGATTAAGGTGCCGGAACTCTATTATATAGGGCGACCTCCAACAAAATAGGGAGACCGGCAACATAGGGCTACATTAGATACCTCAGTTGGTAGAGCACCGGCACGTTAAACCAGAAGTCGTTGGTTCAAATTCCGCTCTAGTAAATTTTTCTTTGTTTTACCCCAAATTATTTTAAAATTTACCCAGTCAGTTTCCCTTGTGGTTTACAATGGGATATTACGTTAGACTTTTGGGTGCACAGACATGGTTGTGATTGTCAACACATAAAGGGGAGGAGCTTCATAGATACATGTAGGTCTATTCAGTAATGCAAATCCTTGGTTTACAAACTTGACGCGCTGAAAAAATGACTCACTGGTTACAAATTAACCATTCAGAGGGATGCTTTAAATTCAGACAATAAATTCCCTCCCTTTTGTCAAATATTTTTTAATGGCCCCACAATTGGACCCAAGCAGAGTCTTTCTCCAGGATTTGAGAAAGACTCTGCTAGGGTTCGAACATGAGGCCATTAAAAATGTTTACATTTATACCATAGGTCATTGGTGAGCAGTTTGCAATAGCTAATTCTCTCTTTTTACCTTTCTTTTTGTTAGTTTTTTTCTTTGAAACTTTCCCTGTCTTCGGTCGTTGTTGAGATTGTTCTAACATATCTTGACTTCTCTGTCCTCCTTCGAGTTGTTCTCCTGTCTCATCTCTTTCATCAGCTTTGCTTCTGCTGGGGCCAGAATCTGACCTTCTTTTCTTAGCATGTTCTGATGTTTGGCTATCATCGCTTCTTTTCAGTGATGTTTTGGGGCTGAGGGGATTAGAAGACGAATATGAAAAATTTTTGTAATTTTTTTGAACTTTACATGATGAATGTGAAAGGAATGTTTTGTGTTTTACCAGAAACTTTTTTTGAAATTTAAGTAAAAAATTGTTCTATAGTGATCAATCGTAGATAGAACAGCAGAGACATAAATGATGACCTGCTCCTTTAATTTATTTCAAAAATAGTAGTGCTAAGGGTTTTTAGGGCTATGAGGGTTGACACTGTTGTAACATTATCTGCAGTCCAGACACAGCACCTTCAAAGGTTTTAGTCTGTTCTGAACAAAGTCTCAATGGCTGAATAAATGATCAACTACTAAAATTTCAGGTAAGCACGTCGTAAACTTCCTTTGAGCCACATTTGCTTTTACATGTACGGAACATTTATTGAATGTTGGGCTTATAAGAATCTATCTCGTCCCATACAAACAACTTTTTAGTTTTTTGCACTTAACACTTCACTTCAGATGATGTGTATAAATACACGACAAACTTTTTAAGCTGGTTTGGACACTCACTATTTTTTTACAGCCAGTTGGGCGTCTGACATGCTACAGAGAGGTAGGATCTACACATAGTGATGGAATTCTACTCAAAATCTCAAAATATTTAAGACAAACCTAATCAATTTTCCCAAACCATATGATTTGGTAGTCTGTACCTGTTATCAGAATCATTCTCTGTGCTTCTTTCATTTGATAGCGCTAATCCCTTTTCTTCTTCACTATGGTCTGAGTTGTGTCCATCCTTCTCAACAGGACCGCTGGTATTCTGATTGTCACTCATCTGTTCACCATCCAGTCTTTCTTCTGAGTCAGTGCTCGTCAAGGCTGACCTAATCGGAAACCTTGTTGGACTCTGAAACAACTTATTTGAACTGACATCTGGAGAAAAATACTTGTCAATTTGAGTGACTTTCTTAGCCAAGTTACTCTTTGATGTTTTTCTATTGGATCGTGTCTCGTTGAAAGTAGAGTCCTGACTTGACGCTGCAGATGGTTCCCCCTCTGATGCATTGGGCTCTGAGGCTGAAGCTGAAGGATTGCGGGTGCTAAACCGTCTCTTCATTCGATCAACCAGGCTCACCTCAATCTCAGGGGTAGGTACAGTACTTTGATGCTGCAGAGTTTCATCCTGGGATGAAGGTTGTGATAGTTTTCTCTTCTTTAACTTTGCCATTCTGAAAAGAACAAGAAAAATGTGTTAACAAGTTTCACTTCTCACTAAAATATGTTGTTTATAATTTTTTTCGGACTCTGCGGCCCCCTGCCACAATTATTAATTAAAATAAACCATGGATGGAGGTAGAATGAATAAACATATACAAACGCAAACCATGGGGGTCTCATTTATACCTCTTTAGTACTCAAACTAACAAAAAGTATTAGTAAGTCTGTCTTCTCTAACTATGGTAACGTTTTTATAAAACAGTTAGGGGTTAGTGTTTAAATTAAAACAAATTAAAATAGAATTGTTTAAGAAATGTAAGTAACGTCCGTAATCTGGACAACAAACAAAAACTATTGTCCACTTACTAAGAATCCCCAAATAGCTAACCTTTGTCTCCTTCAGCAAGTAGAGCATAAAAGTAAATAAACGAATCTGACATTCAATTCAAATAGGTATAGGTTGGTAGTTTTTTCAAAATTTACCTCTTCCCGCTGCCTACGACCTACGATAGCAAGTTTTTTTAACAATGGACAACACTTGAGGGCGCTATTTGAAAACAACATAGTCAAGTACCTTTACAAATACCCCAATTCTATCGTGAATGCCCATGTGGGAGGCAGGGTGTTGTCCCTATCGATTTTTGTGCACATTTGACGCAACTTCGTTCACTCAATATTTATTGTGTGACTATTTATAAATTTATATATTTTGTTATTGCATGAAGTATTGAAAGGAGTTATGTGATGTTAGACGTGAGTGACACTGTATTAAGAATTGTGAGTATTACAATTGTATTTAAAGACGAATAGTAAGATGAAATGGGGTGTGTAGACTCCGACATCGTCTCCGTGGAGACGATAGCGAAGTCCATAGTCATGGAAGTGGAATGCACTTCACTAGTCCGAGCATGGAGGAGGTCCGAGTAACTGGACCCAACAACACTTTCACTTGGATGGAGATATCTGGCTAACGTACAAATGTGAAAAAGCATTGGTTGGTTCGGTTCAGCAACTCGGGACTAAAGAAGTGGGCGATTGACGAAAAAACGTTTTGAAAAATGCAGTGGATTTTTTTTTAATTGGTGGCGGTAAATATTATTATTATTAATAACATCCGGAACACTATTTTGCCATACTTTATTTCAATTAAAAAATCCTTGAGCTTG
>CM021538.1:675729-691872 GCA_010994315.2 Pisaster ochraceus | reverse complement strand
TAAAAAAAAAATTACCCAGTCAGTTTCCCTTGTGGTTTATTACTTGATATTTAAGGTTGGTTTCTATAAGACTTTGTGCAAGTCTTGTGTGTATTTGTAAACCTTGGGTATCCATATAATTGCTTTCATGTACATGTATATAAAACATTGTGCTCTTTAACAGACTCCATATTCATATCTTCGCTTTCTCGTTTCTTTAGTGTACTTTTCAAAATCCAAATTCACCATGGCATTTTACTCTTATCTCAGGCATTTAACATGTAAACTTATTAAGATGTTACAAGCTTATCTGCTGAGAGCTTGGATTAAATTGCGAACCTCCTTTGTTTTTAAAATGTATGCATACATACAGATGTGGATAATTTTATGCACACAGAACAAGTAATTTCTCAAGTACAACTGTACAGATTTATTTATTTATTTTTATTTATTTATTTATTTCTTGTTTATCCTGGGAAAACCTTTCAGCGAAACACAGTTTTTCAAAGGTGCCCAGCAGTTACAAATTCATTAATATAAAAACTGAACGAGACAATACATGTACAATTATATTATAGAAAATATGAAAAATTACTAGACAGTGAGGCATGGTTGATAAAAATCAAACAGATGATAAGACGTGCGTAATATGTAAGAAAAAGCGCGTACAGAAAACAAGACTCATGGAAAGTTTCTCTGATTACATTTTATTAGAGTGCATGGAAGCTAGAAAGCTAAACACTTCTCCATTTTGTAGACTCTCATTTGCATTTACCTGTAGCTCTCGGAGTCCATGATAAACACTTCAGAAGTCTGACTAATATTTGCTCTTATAATTATGGTCTACCTGTCTTCAATGCATTGGGGGTTGTTCAAATAAATCCCTGTGGGTCATGCAGTTAGGCATCATGTCAACAGTAGTGGTTGTGCTTGTATATGGGGATGTCAAGCTAGCGGATGGTTGTTGTACAACACTGGACTGCCACCATAGCCCCTGACTATAAACCCTATTTGCTCTAGTTCCTATGCTGAAAAGATGTAATCATTCGCAAAATGACAATGTGCGTTGCCTTCAACTAAGATAAAAGTAAGTTTCTGCGTACTGGGGGGTTGTAAAGACCACTAGACCATCAAATCTTCCTTAACGAATAACGGCTATTGATAAATGCATGGACAGCGTGTACAGTTGACGGAGATGCTCTTTGAAGGAAATCTTGTTGTGGGGAACTCTTTACAATAACTCTTTGCTTTTTCTTACTGTTAATTTTTATTGAGGGAGTCGTGTGACTTTCAGCATTGGTAAGTTCATCCCTAACTTCTATACTGAATTCAGGAGTTCAGATGTTTCAGGTTTAGAGTTTTTTACAATATGTTCAAGTATTGACTTGATAAATTTTTGGAAATGCTAAGAATTTTTAAATATTTTTAAAGATTAGTGCAGTGAATAAAACACATGTTGCATTTTTTAGAAGGGATAATCATTTTATGTTACTTACAGAGAAGTTGTTGGTTCTGACGGAGCAATGCAACTTGCTTGTAGTTAATGAAAAGTATCCAATAAGTACAAAAACAGTTTAATCATAAAACTGAATATATATTTTTTATCATTTTGATTCGGGTCTTGTAAACAATTTTTTGGTCCAGCAAAAGTTTTGAGCTACACAAGCCCTGCAGTCATGTGGATTTTTACCCAAATTCGAGCCCCGAGTTTAGAATGATGATACTTGTGTCCATGTGGTGCACTGAGGTGCCTCCATAGTGAAAGGACTTCTCTGTGGTGCCTCAAAAGAGAAGTACAGAACTAACAACAAAATCCAAAACATTCTGTAAATTTTCCTGAATTTCTGAGTCCAGAAAAACACCATAACTTGAACCAGCAACCTTCAGATTAACATACTGGTAGCTCATCTAGCCCCATGTTGGCGGTCTCCCTATTTTGTCTTTGCTTGGGGGGCCAGTCAGAAGCCATACATAGCCAGAGATCAAGTTTACGATGCTACCTGGGAAGCGGCAGCCAAGGGATCACCTTAAGGGGATGGGACTTATAAAACAAACAACATAGTCTAAGTTTTTAGTGGTTGACAAAATTTGTCAGCCAGCAGGCCCTGTGAACATATGTACAGCAGCACACTTAACCTAAATTTGAAATGTCCTGTCAACATTTTCAATGATTGATGTGGCTTCTTATATCTTTGGCCGAGGGGAAATGTCTTTCTGTTTGATGGAAGACATAATTTCAGTCTGAGCATTGACATCTCATCACTGTGTAACTGCACCGGGTACATTCTGCATTATATTCCTTTCAAACTTGCCCATTGAACACACCTTCAGAAACACTGTGTATACCATCATTCTGAGGATAGTAAATCATTGTAGTGTGAAATCCAGCCAGGTTGTTGCCCCTTTTGGGTTTTTTGTGGAATACCAGGAACCAGTGACGTGAGTAATGTATGATTGTGATAGTTATTTGTGGTGACTGGTTTTGTATACATGATTTGTAATTCGTGGTTTCATCAGATTGTTAAGTTATACATTATGTCTACAGACAAAAGTAGTTTTTGGAAAGATTGAGACACATTTGATAAGATTCATTTACAGTGTAAACTCTTATAAGGTGCTACATTAGTCTTATAGTTCAAAAATGTCAAAAACCTGTCTTAAAGATGTTTTTCTTTGTTCAAGTGCCTTAAAGGTAGAGATACTTGAACTATAAGACTCTGGTGTTATGGTGGTAGAACAACCTGAAATTGGTGAGAAAATTTAAACAAATTTCAGGAATGTTAAAAACTGGAAAGACAACAAGATTTAGTAATATTTAGGTGGGACTGGAAATAAACATACTGTAATTTTGCTGTTTCTGAAGAAGATTAAGATGAGTCACCCTAAGAGGATAATTTTAAGGGACTTGTTGTTGTAAATGATAAGCGTTAAATTCCAGCGCAATGGCCTCTGTTGGTATTCAGCAAAGCAGTTAAGCCACTGGTGTTGTTGCCAGGATTTGCATGGGAGCTTTTGGGCACTCACAAAAGATTGTCCATCAACAAAAGGAAGGAATTTTTTAACTACTTGGACAAGAGTGCCTGTTTAGTCAAAGGCTCATTTGGCAGGGCTTCTTGTTAGAAAACAGGATAGCAGGTAAATTTACAATCAATGTAAGTTATTTTATTTAAATCTTATTTTGTCAGGGTTTGCAAGCATAACATGAGCGCACCAGACAAGTTTACTTGCATCATGTAGGTTTTCTTCTGCAATATTTTAATTTGCCCACCTTTCTTGAGGTTCCTTTTCTATACTCTATGAGCATGAGGAGGTCATAAATTCTGTATACCCCATGGCAATCAGGTTGGCTCAGTGGTTTCTTCTCTGCCTGTCACCTCCATGAAGCGTGGTTCAAATTCCAGAACTGATGCTTTGCATGTGGATTGGGTTTTCAGTCCCTACATGATTGCTTGGGTTTTCTCCCCACTTTGAAAAACTGACATTCCTTTGATCATCTTCTCTAATATAGGCATTTTCAGACCTACATGTACATGCCACAGTGCTTATTAGTCTCTTTCAATGCCCCTCACCAGCATGACCAGAAAGATATAATAATAATAAGAATATTAATCATACAACATTACATTACATTATACACTTCTCTGTAGTCATTTTGTATTATTTGGTCAATGAGTTTAACACCAAAAGACTGTATTTGAAAGTGTTCATCGTCCATGTGCATGTGGTGTACAATGTATGTCCTATGTGTTGAAGTATTGATTATCTTTATAGTATCATAAAGGGTCTAGCATGTGCAGAGGAGCTAGAATAATTGATATTACTGCATCCTTGAACAGTATAAGTTCATCTCTACAATATTGATAGGATATTGATTTGTGAGTACACACACACCATCGCATAGCATCTAGCAAGGGTCATGGAGTATGTCCAAGTTGGGCATCATTTGGCCCTGGCCTTCAACATCTTAGAACATATCAATTCATCTCCGTGACCTTTTTGAAATATATGTATGCAGAAAAGTCCAGATCATTTTGTTCACATCCAGAGCCCAATTTTGTCAAGCTGCTTTAAAGCACAAAAAAGTAACTGAGCACAAAACATTTTTGCTCACCAGAGTATACTGCTTATTTTTGTTCAGCAGAAAATTGTTCAACATTATTGCTTATAAGCAGCTCCATGACATTGGCCCAGATATTATTAACAGAAATTTGATTAATTCCACTGCTCTTCTAAATATATTTGATAGTATCAATTGTATTCATCATCGCATGTCATCAAGCTGAGTGATGTATGTTTACCATCATGTTGGGCTGGCGGCTAGGAGGGTGGATGACATGATGGCCGCCTGTATTGTACATAATTGAGCGTTTTAACTCATCTTAAAAAGTACTGATACTCTATGTATTGATTATACATGTACCTGTACCATCGCACAGCAACAAGCTGAGGTGTGCTTTCTCAGGTATCATTGCAGCCTGGACATGGCTGCATCATTGAGCAATTTAATGTCATCTTTGGAAGTATTGAAACTATTGATTATTGTAACATCACTTACAATCCAGCTGTTGTCTTCTCAAGCATCATTTCGGTTAACGATGAACTTTTGTCACAATTGAAAATTATGAGAAACTAGAATTTATAGCTGATTGCAAACTGCTTATCCAACCAAAAGGACCTATGGTATAATTGCAACAAATATTTAATGGCCAGACGTTTTGACCCTAGCAGAGTCTTACCTAGAAATTATGCTATGGTCAAGTGTTGATACTATCTCTTTTTACCTGAACCATCACTTGGCACCAAACATCTTGTAAGATGCCTCATGAATGTTTTGCATCATTTGGATGTGACAAGAAAAAAATAATGCTGACAAGGCCCCCTGCATCTTTGAACAATTTAAAGAGTTTTGTTCTGGTCTCCAATTCATTCCAGTCCCTTCTCCTCTCCTGCTCTAAATGGCGAAGCCCCTGCCGAGGACACCATTGTGAAAAGGCAACCAGGGGTGATGGCATGTGGTCTAATTTGAAAACATTGTTTGTCACTGGCCACTATCAGTCTATGGACTGGCAGGGAGATTAGCTAGTCCTAAACCCTGCAGATATCCACAGATAGTTGTTGGTACTAGAAGTGCAAGAAGCCAGGAAAAAAACATGGGTGTGGTGTCTGATGCCTTTCAGTAACTTCATTCCAAGCAGAATGGATGTATACTTTACAAGACTCTGAACATGTATATGGTTTATGGACATCATTTTGAGGACATCTTATGCTGATCTTTGAAGTGTGTGTTGAGAAACCTGCTGTGGAATTAAGCAAAATAGCTTTGGATGCCTCATGCTTTTTCAAAAACAAACAACATGATTTTGTGTGTGTAAATGAGCCATTAAAGTTTGGAAGTCCTGATGGGTTAAGACGCAAATATGTTGATAACTCTTTGAAAGGAACACACTGAAACTAGTTCAGTTGTAAAAGTTGGTTTCAGTAATGTCTTGATAGTTCCTCCCGAGGAGAAACGGTTAGGGAAATGAGCGACAAGAAGACGTCTCAGGAATCTAACCAAGGTAAACCAGTCGCTGGGCCTGGTGAAAGTCATGAGGCAGCCTCACTCTCAGACCTTCTGATGGAGCAAACAGCATCTGATTCCATCCTTGATGGAGACAGAAAAGGAATTTCCAAGGACAACAACTCAACTGATCTAAAGGACAGCTTGACAACTCTTTTGACGTCTGATCCAGATCTCTTAAAACCCATGTTTAATGCTGTTGCAGATACATTAGTCACTAAGCTTTTGACTTCTCAACTTGTGGACAAAATTGTGAGTACAAGAGGGAATGTACATGTATGTATGTATTTTTTTACAGGCAAATTAAGCGTCTGTATAGAGCAGTGTAAAGTTTAACTGAGTATTTTGAATGTAAATATGATGTAAACACACAGCCCAGAAGTTTACAAAAAGCAACTATTTTTGACTGGGTCCTATGGTCCTATTAAATTCAATTATCGATCCCCTAACTCCTGTTGAAGTAAAAGTTCATCCCTTTGGACACACATAGCTTGTTGGTCTTTGGGTGCACCCCACCAAAACAAACTCCAATATCATACAGTGCAACATGCTAAATATTCAAAAATACTTTGAAAATACTTAAAAGTCTTAAAGCTTTTTACAGTAAAGAGAAAATTATACATGTACTCCTGAAGTTAAATCCTCTGCTCAATTTGACACAAGTTGTCCCAAGGCCCATGGATTTATTCTCCCTCCAAACAACACCCTTTCACCCGTGTAAATTTTCAAACAGTTGAGCATCAATCTTGGGAAAAATGGACCTACACCTCTCAGCAAATAGGGCCGTTTTGGGGGGCATTGGGCATCCAAAATACCTCACGCTGGAAGTCAACAACCCCCAGGTCACAATTGTGCACAAGTTTTACACTGTACCCCCTTTTATTTGTCTCTCAAATCTGTCTAGTATACATAGAATATTTTGAGGGCCTACAAAATATTCATGAGGCCAGTGCTCTGATTTCTCCCTATTTAGTGGAGTGCACCTCTACAATTGTACATGAACAACATGAACAATGTGACAATTGATGTACAGTGTGTGGACTGTGGGCCTGTAATGTACAAGACAGCACCTTGGGTGTAGAGAGGGCATTTTCTTTTAGAGGGTGCTTGGAAGCCAATTTGAGGAGTAATGGAGCATGTCTGGGACAGTGTATCCGTGGATCTATAGGGCATCGAAGACCCCATGACAAAAATCCATCATGTCGGTATGTTTTAAACGACAAACTTAAGTGATATGATTTGTTGGGAAAGGCGGAACTTGAAAATTATATATTAAAACAAGTATTTTGAATGTGGGGTTGTAATATCATATTACTCCCATTTTGGGGAGAGATGGCTCTTTCTGGAAAGGCCGGTGCCTTGGGTTTGCGTTGCATTGGCTAGGCTAGCGAAGTATGAACTTTGTAATACATTAATGGGACTTGGTGTGGGAGCAGATCACACAACTTTCATACAGAGTTATTGAGCTCATATAACATTCATTTGAATTCAGTTTCAAACAATAATGTTTCACATGGTTCTTACTGCTGTATAATTAATGTCTGGTTGATCCGTGAATCTTGCCACTGGGTGAATTTTCATGCCTTTAGATAGCAGTCTGGACACCTGTACCATGGTCTATATAACATCGACATTATCTCATGAGCGGAAACAGAGTATTCTGTTTGTGATATGCCTGCCATTTTCGGTGGCTGGAGGGTCGGTTTGGCTGGTTATGCATGTAGCTGACCTTTGACCTATGTTTTTGTTTCAATTGTTTAAAAAAATAATGTTCTATTGTTAGGGTCACACAATGTGTACAATGACATTTAGAGGTTTTAGCTGAAACAAAACTTGAGGGCAGAGTGCACCTGTAACATGTAACCCATGAACAACCTACTTGTACCTGCTGATTATATACAGACACACAAGGATGCTTTATGATGTAGAGTTGCACAATGTTGCATTGCATCTGCATTAAATGTACAGTTGTTCAATTATTTATTTATTTATTTACTTATTTATTTATTTATTTATTTATTTATTTATTTATTTATTTATTTATTTATTTATTTATTTATTTATTTATTTATTTATTTATTTATTTATTTATTTATTTAATTTTTTTTAAATTTCAGACATCTAGTGTGTGTTCTCTCTTATACTGTACAGTAAATCTGTTAAGTAATTAACAAGAACAATTCTTAAAGAAACATGGAGATGACGGGAAACACTATGAAGTGTCTTACTTATGTACACTCTCATTAGCAGTTTTTCCCAATGGTTGAAACCATGTTAAGTGTTTCAACATGTAAATGGAAATGTAGACTTGTATACTGAAAAAATTAGAGGTGACAAGAATTTATTATTATTTTTTTTTTTTTCAAATTTCATTAAAAACACCTGTCAGAAAGGCAGACTTTTTCCGTCCGTTTTTGATGGAAATTTGAAAATTAAATTTAAATCAATTAAAATTATTTTCAGTATAAGCCTGAATGTCCATTCACATGTTGAAACACCTTTGGCTGGTTTCAGGTACTTTAAAAAAAGTTCCAACCCTTTGAAAATCTGCTATGGAGGTGGTTTCAAAGTGGTCCCCTTCACTGTGTTTCTTGTCACATACGGGTACCAAGAGTCACCCCACCCCATTCTCACCAATGTAACCAACTACCTTTAATTATTTTTGAGGTCAAATAACATTTGTCCTTGTTTTTGAATAGGCCCAGGTGTCTGTAACCATTTGTTTGTTTTCATTTCTTGAAGATGGTGTACAACGACACTGTACACCAACAGCTGTATTTATGTCCTACACTTTTCAGTTCCATCAATTACTCTAAAAATGCTAACCAGAAGGGTGCTTAAAGTCGCCCAAATCCTTCCTGATTAAAAGCTTTATTGCGCTTCAAGTCACTGAAATGGACACCAGCTAGGCACCACTCCTATGGTATCCCTTGAAGGACAACATTTCTTTTCAAGATTTCTTTACAGGCCACGGATGAATGATTGCAAGTAATTTCAAGGGAACAGCAAGTGGTGTCCAGTGTCTGTTTTAATACCACAAACACAATGTAGGTTTCAGCACAATCACCACTAATGGACTGGTCGCATTCAAACATTTGTCAAATGGTCGGCAAGGTTTTTTTGTATTTTTTATTTAGGACTGTCGGGATTGTTCATGTTATTCCCTTTGTGCTGATAAACATGTTTTTGAGTTGATGTACAGTGTAAACAGTTGTTGCATTTTGTAGTAGTGTCCTGTGGTGTCTGAGTACACTGTAGTGGGGTAATCAGAAGGGGGCATGGGATGGGGGTGGGAGCAGGCTTTAACATCAGCTGGCATTGTGTATAGTTGTATCAGACGCTGTGCGTACTTGCTTCCCAGTTATGGTAAAAAACACTGGTACAGGTCCTCCAGCAGCTAAGTTTTGCAGTAAATAACCTCTCTGATAAGTTAAATATTGTGGTTTATGAAAAGAACCTGCGGTATTTGGAGCGTTCTAAATGATTTCAAGAGAAATGATTTGGACAGCACAGATCAATTTCGCAATAATTTTTGAGCTGTGGCATTAACTTCTTCCGAGCGCACAATATAAATGAGTTGAAGCATTCAAAATAAATCTTGCAATAATTTTTTTCAAGTGTTTGCAATAATTTATTTTGAGCTCTCGCAATAATTATTTCGAGCTTACAAAATAATGTTTGTTGAGTAATCAAAAGGATTTTGAGCGAAATGAAAAAGTCCAACCTAGTAAACTAGTCAACATTTCTAGTTGAAACAGCACGGTTCTTTTCAGAACCACCAGCAACTTCATTGGAGAGATGATATCTGTATGTTACCCCAAACCTTAGCTATAGGTTGTTTTCCCACAGCACTACTTTTATATGAAATCAATTTTTCCATTTATAAGTTTTTTATTGTATTTTCCAGGCTTTTACTGTTGACCTGAATCACAGATCTACCAACAAGGACGCTGAAGACTCAACCACAACCAGCATGAATACCATTGACCTCCTATCAGACCGACCCATCGCCAATGGGGACAACTCAGCTGATGTTGCCGTGACTTCCTCTAATGGGCAACCTCAGCTGTGGATGACCTCCAATGGAGAGAGTCTCAAGACACCAGCAGATATCAACGCAAATATGGAGGAACATGGGGAAGTGCAAACTGACAATCTCCTTGATTTTGGAGATACCACTGAAACTATTGATGTCAAAATGGTTGTTGCACCTCCTCCTGAGTTTGATAACAACTTTGACTTTATGTCAAACAGTACAGAGATTAATAACACACATGAAGCCTCAGTGTCTTTGAGTTCCGACCAGAGTAATGGTGATTTGCTAGCATTTCTTGGTTCCCCCCAAGATGTTGTAGCGGAGGAGACACAGAATAAACCGACAACAAGGGGAAGAACTCCCAGTGACCTTGATGCCTTTTTGAATGAGTTGGGAGATGGAACCACGATTGATGATGAGGAAGATGCCTCAATGAACTGTGGAGAAGACACAAGTGTCTTGGAACAGGATCTTACAGAAAGTTTCTTGGAAAATTCATCAGAACAAAATGTAAAATCGAAAGAAGAGGCAGAAGAAGAAACATTAGTAGACAGTAGTGTCTTGATGCAAGAAAGTGTTCCTGGAGAAAAGGTGGTTGACAGAAGTGCCATGATGCAGGACAATTTACAGGAACTGTCCAATGATATTAACGGGCTTCTTTCTATTGCAAGTGAAAGTGAAGAACCCAGTTTGGCTAGTATTACCAAAAATAGTGGAGATTCTGAAGATATAACAAATGATATTAAGGATCTCAGGGAAACTGAGACCAAAGTGAGCGTGGCGAGCATAAAGCTAGATTTGAATGCTAAGCGTCGAAGCTTTTTTGGAGATGAAGAAGTCACTTCAGATGCTGTGTTTCAGCCGCAAATCTCTACTGCATCTCCAGTCGTGTCACCCACCTCGGTCAACCTCTCCTCTGCCCTACCAACAGTGCCTGTTCTTCCCAAAGTGCAAACTACTTACCAGCGGCCAGAGACCAAATATGAGACCAAACCAAGAGCTGCAACAGACAGTTTTGTATCTTCACATGCCCTTCTTGGACTAGGAGGTGATCAAGTTGTCTTAACTGACACAAAGCCACGGAGCGTGAGTGAGCCTCCACCAAGTAGTCCTGTTTCAACGGCTGAAGGTATCGCTGGCCTCAGAAAACATGATCCTAGTGTCTCTGCTAAGTCAACCAAGTTTATTCGTGCATTGTACGGGCCCAAACCTGGCTCAAAGTCTTCCGAGCTTGTGGATGAGGATGGCAAGACTCTGTTTGAGTATGAGAAGGAGAGACGAGATGTCTTGGATGCCATGAAGGTCAAGAGGAAGAAGAAAGTCAGTTGGCAGAAAGACAGCCTATCAGACGATCTCACCTCACCAGAGAGCGAAGAGCCACTGTCACCAATTGGAATGAGTAATGGTAAAACTGAAATACCAGTACCAAGTCCACGCACCACAAGCTTAATCCATCAAGACGCTACTGCTGGTGCAGAAATCAGTGAGACGGCACTGACACCAGAACCTGAATCATCGACATCTGTTATACTTGAAGTTGAGAAGCCTCAGACGTCCTCAAATGGAGATGTCCTAGAAAGTGAACCTCAGAAGGTCTGTTTGGAATCACCTTGTCAAAATGTGGAAATTTATCCAGTTGATAGAAGCCCTTCTACAGAAGAAGAGGCTGTTGTTTCCTCACCTATGAAAACTGAAGAAATTTCAAGTCTCAACAGTGAGAAGGAAATTGTTGCATCTGCTCTAAGTATAGAACCTGCTGAGGTTTCAGAAACATTACCAGAACAGACAGCAGAAAACCCAAATGTCACTGAGGTTAAAGAGGAAGCGGCTCCTATAGACCTGGGGAGGATGCGCAGCCTCTGGGAACAGAAACTTACCACAGCGTCAGAACAAAATGCAGAAACTCAAAAGTTGAAGAAGAATGTCCAACCAAGGAGGATGTTCTCATACGAGGCTAAGGCCAAAGAGGCTGCTTTCCATGAAGAGAAACTGAAGAAGGAGAAGAAGGAAAAGGCTAAATTGGAGATAGAGATTCTGGCCGAACCAGATATCATGAACACAATGCCTAAAGATCCTGATGATGACTTTGATCGCAGCGACTCCTATAGCTATGATGTCACTCCAACACGCAAGGTTGAAATTCAGAGTCACTGGGCCAAATCAGAGAGTGTTATAGAGCGAGACATTCGACTGCAGAAAGAACGTGAGCAAGAGCTTCTGAAAGAAGGGCTTCTTAAGAATAAAACTGAACAGTTCTCAGTTGTAAAGTTAGAGATACAAAACAAAAGTGACAAGGAAGTAGTCTCTGTTCAGGAGACTATAGTTGAGCGAGAAGTCCGCCTTCAAAGAGAGAGAGATGAGAATGATGCTAAAGAACGAAAAATGATAAGGCAAATGTCATCAAGCAGGCAGTCAAGCCTTGAAAGCCCTTGTGGCCCATCAGAAAAGCCTGTGCAACTAGTCTCCGCAAGCCCTACATGTATTCAGCATGAAAACATTGCCACCACAGTAAAGCCTGATGAGCCTGAAATCTGTGGGCAACAATCACAGCAGCAAGAGGTGCCACCACAAGAACTCTTAACAGGAAGTCCCGAATTGGAGGTGATCATAAGAGATAAAGAGGACAAAAGCAAAGCACAGATTGTTGCTGAAGAGAAGTCTATCATTAAGGAGTCTATAGTGCAGCGGGAAATCCGTCTACAGAAAGAGCGTGATGAAGCCAATGCACTTGAGCGTCAGAAAGCATTGCAAGAGACCCAAGTAAAGCACGCCAGCATCGACAGCCCCCTCAGCTCATCTGGGCGTTCAACTCCGAAAGTTCCCCAAAGTCCTGTTAAACAGAGTGCTACGTTCACACCCATCAAGCCAGTCTCGCCACAAATGGACCCCAAGTCACCTGAAATTCCTCCAAATGTATCCACAAAGACACCGCAAAAGTCACCCTCTGTGAAATTCGGTCTCCAAACAGTTTCCTCCGATCCATACAAAAGCTACAGAGAGTACCAGAACATGCTCAGAGGGAGGAGGTCTAATGAAAAGAGTGGAGAAAAAGCTGGACCAATGAAGGCAACAGAGGGCAGTGTTTCTATTGGACAGTCACCAGTTAGCTTCAGAGAGAGCCTTATGAATAGGGTAACATAATTTTTGGTGTGCAGATCAGAAATGATAAAGTACATTTCGTAAGAAGGATTTACAAAGAAAAAACATGTTCTTTTCAAATCTCACATCTGAGAGTTTGTCTATGCTTTGTTCATACACTGAATAATACATGAACAAATGTTGAGATCACATCAACACCATGTAGTCTCATTATTTAATTGTCATTTTAAAGTTCAATATTATCTTTTTAATGACAAATCATCTGGATTGGCTCTAAATTAGGATACAAGACATTTTGTAGACTGTTCCTTTCAATTAGATGTTTACTTGCATCTAAACAAATAGCGTTTAAAACAGAAACACTATGTACACATGTACTCTTTGTATAATTGTTGGACGTACAAAAACTACTCAAATTGGAGCAAAACAGATGTTGCAAAGCAAAATTTGCCAAACAACTAAAATACATTCAATTTTTTTTTTATGATGGTCATAATTGAGTTAGTTCTTTTTTTGTGTCTTTCATGTATCAATCTTTCTATAGTCAGCTCAAGCGAGACCGCCTTCTCCCCTTCTTCAGATGCCCGCATCCCCAGTCAAATTCCAACCTGCTACCCCTGTAATAAAACAAGAAGAGCCTAGAGGAAAGGACACCCCTGCCTCACCACAGAAAAAAGCAGAGACCCCAGTTCAGCGTGAAATACGGTTAGCCAAAGAGCGAGAGGCTGAGCGTGAGAGAGAAAGCTTAGCATCCACCCATGGTTCCTCACCGAAAAAGGGGCCAACACCACTAAATGCTGTGCACATGCCAACCTCAGCCTCGACGTTTGCTGCTGACATTCCTAACGTTGTCATTGTGGAAAGGTCAGATGTCACTGAGATGTCAAAGGTCACCACCGAGAGTCCAATGGTCACAGATTCAATGGCACAACCAGAGAAGGAGATTGTTGTCATGCGAAGGAAAAAGGAGACTCCGATGGAAAGAGATATCCGGTTAGCTGAGGAGAGAGAAATGATACTGAGGAAAGAAAGAGGTAAAAATCCAAAATTTGCCTTTGTTTATGGTTTCGTTTTCCCATGAAGACAATCAGTCATTCTAATGAAATATTATATTCCTGTGTGTGTAGGAACACCACAGGGCGGGCAGGCATGTGAACAAGAAGCCATAAGCTTGAAAAGGTGTGACTAAATGCATTTGCCCACCATTGGTGGTAATGTGCAAAAAAAACATTTGCAAAAAAATCTTGTTTTTGTTAAACTTGTGTTGTGAAGAAAACCAATCTGCGAATTTCAGAATTTATGAACAAAACCAGAGCTGCACAACAAAAAAGGACTACTGTTAACTGTTCTTAGACTGTGTTGCTTCACTTTAACGGATGAAGTTGCGCAAACATGTACATGAAGTAACAGCTGTGTGCATCTTTGTTCCCTGTGGTAATTGTGCTTGAACACAAGAGGGCGCTGTTTGGGTTTAAAGTTAGACATTCAGAAATGCTTGTAATCAAAAGAGATTTGATTTTATTAATTTCAGCTTTGCAAAAGTGAAAGAGAAAGGTTATATAATTTTGATTTTCATTTTAATGTCATTAGCGCTGTTTAAAAATGTTTTTTTTTTACTGTTAACCCTGAAAGTATCTTTACTACTGCGCCCTCTTGCAGCCGAGCACAAGGCCTAGTGTTGATCGCAATAATATGCAAGGGAGATGTATAAAAACAACTGCACTTTCACAGTGGGCACCGGTGGAACTAAACGCTGTATAGTTTAAGTGGTGTGGTGTGACCTGGTCTTAGGTGCTGCTTACTGGGTAAGCGCTAACAATCTGCTTAGACCACTAGGTTAGCAGGAATTGGCTTTCTACTATGTGTATTTTCATCGGATTCAAAGCTTACAAAGCTTGTGCAACCACATTATAAGCTGGTAACTGCTTAAAAACATTTCTAAGCAAGGAAAAATATTGCTTTGCAAAATAGGGTTACCGGGCATAATGCCATACTGCATAATGCCATAATGCCATAATGCATAATGCCAATTGGATGTGACTGGTTCTCTGCTGAGCTTTGTTTTTATAACAGTGTGATTTGTTAAATAGCATTATATGCCAACAAGCTAACCTCATTAACAGAAAATGGTGATTGAAAGCATAGACAGTGACAATGAGTGCAGGACCTCATTACATGATGCTGAGTGGCACAGTATTCTGTACTTATGGCATCGAGTAAAACAGGTGAATCTACATGAGCTGCAGGTGCAGAATTCTGTGTTAAACAGAATTCTGTGTTAAGCAGCACCATGTCATTCAGGTTCAAGGCCCAGTTTTATAGAGCTGCTTTAGCAGAATATCGTGCTTAATAGCTTTCTGCTGAGCAAAAATTAGCGAGAAACCAGTCACAAACAATATATGTGGAATGTTATTTTGGCTGGTAAACTTATTCTGGTAAGCAAAATTGTTTTGTGCTTAGCTACTTCTTGTGCTTTTAAGTAGCCTGATGAAATTGGGCCCAGAATGCAACAGTAAGCAGCACCATGGTTTTTTTTTTACCCTGCTTGACCATAAAGCAAACTCTGTTTTTATGCTGTATGGTTTGACATACCATTTCCCCAGTGTCTTGTCAGGAATGTGTAGTAGTTACAGTGTGTTCATGATAATAACTATTTCATGGCTCTCTTACGCCCCCTTTCAAGAGCTTTCAGGTCCTCCCACCCTCCCACCCCTAATGGAGTATTCTTTCTCAATTTCAAATCAAAGTAAACTCCAAAATCTCCAAACTGATATCTTTTAAAATGTTTCAGGATTTATTACTTGAGAAATGAGAGACAGGCGTTGCAAACAAAACTGCTAATATAATGAGTGTAAAGTTTTGCCTTTTCAATGTTGCTAACTGCTTTTGGTTTAAACAGGTCTGTTCCTAAAACCAACCTTTAAACTCAACACTGCTGAAGCTCGCTCTACCAAATCCACTAAATCAAACAATAGCCCCTCCAAAATTGGCTCTAACGTCTCTGGTTGGGGCACTCTCTTCAAAACAACGAACAACTTTTTCATTGAAAAGGAGCTTCGTGCAGAGAGGGAGCGTGAGCTTGCCCTGAAGGGTCAGGGGGTCATAAAATCGGTGTCTGAAAGCGAGGATAAAGACACAACGCATGAAGGTCAGATGTGATGCTTTCTGCATTCAGCAAGTATGAGCATTGCATGTCACTGCCATGGTCAAATGCATCCATTTTGACTTCTTGAAAGCGCTATGCATGAATGGTACATAATCAGTTTAGAATATGCCACATGGAGGTAAAGTGAAGCTTAGCTCATTTTTGCATATGTGTCATTTCTCAGCCAACCTGGCTCATCCAAAACCACAGCCAAATCCAAACACCAACCAGGTTCAGTCACCATTGTTATATTACGTACATGATCTAAACATGAAGCACTACATGGCATCCATTGGCGCCTCCTTCAGGTTCAAGTCCCTCCCC
>CM021538.1:614862-644763 GCA_010994315.2 Pisaster ochraceus | reverse complement strand
TATGGGTCCACCTGTAAAAATGCCAAAAAATGCCTTTTTCAAGTGGTTATTTGATGAAAACGTGGGACATTACTGACATGTTTTTAAAAAAAATCCCAATAACACTTTGTATCCAGTCTACTTGTGTGAAAAAGAAGAAAAAAAAAGGGTTTTTCAACTCCTTCACGTAAAAATGAAATAGTGAATATGCATAGATTAAGGTATTTGCTGTGTATGCTATTTAGTGACAGCACTAACCTTGTTTACAAAAGAGCCACAGAGCCTGGACTTCTGCAGGCATTGTTTGTACACTACAGAAGCGTAGTGCCGCCACATGAATAAAAAATCCCGCTCTTATCATGTACGTACACAATAACTATCGTGTACGTACGTGATACCATATACATTTTTGTACACACTGTACACTATATCTATCATGTAGTGTACGTACACATTAACTCCAGACTAAACGTGAACGTAGACAATAACTATCAGGTTCGTACAGGTACCATGTAGGTACACAATAATGATCATGTACGTACACAATAGGTATCTTGTACGTACATAATAACTATCATGTAAGTGTATGTAAGCAATAATTATCATGAACGTTCTTGATCTCTTTCAGAGTTATCATGTTTGACACAATATTGTGCAGCATCTCCATGCAAAAGAATAATCCAAAAAATGTTGGGTGTTAACTGTTTACGTCCTAATAAAATCCAAACAAAGCCGTGTTTCCGTTGCCATTGTAAATTATTAATATATCATCTCTGTATAATTATTAAAGCATATATTTGGGGGTTGTTTGGGGGTTGTTTGGGAGTATTTTTTCACATGGAGATGCTGCACAATATCGCTGTCACTAGTGAACTTGAATTGTATGATAAGGCAAGTATTTCTACGGAGTGTGTTCTGGACGGAGTGTGTGTTCTAGGCGGAGTGTGTGTTCTGGGCGGAGTGTGTGTTCTGGGCAGAGTGTGTGTTCTGGGCGGAGTATGTTCCGGACAGGGTAGGATAGTTAAAAGAATAATTGAGACAATGTTGTGAAAATGTTTGTTCTTAAAAGTCCCTTTTTAATACTCGAAACAAAAAAATGGTCATTTAGCAGATAAAATAAATTGTGGCATGCCACAAAAAGTACAAAAAGACAAATACTTTAAATTCATAAAGTGATTAAAGGAGCCTAGTCTGTGTGAACGCTCTACTGAGTGTACATTAATTGTCAATAGTTCCCTCCTTGCAAATCAATCAGTAAATAATAATAATAAACCATTCTAATAAAGCGCATATCACCGTGAGGTCCCTATGCGTTTTAAGCAATAAAAGTAAAGCAATATTTGTCAAATTTAAATACTTACAAAACGGTCTGAATTTTTTCGAATGAATCGACGTATGTCATTATGTCACTTGTGCCCCAATAAAGTAAGAAACAGTTTAACTTTCCTTTTTGCTATTTTTTTATTGATTAATTTTGTTTAGTCTACAAACCCTCTTGGTGTTCTATCTGTGTGCCAAATTGCATAGCACAATCATTATATAATAAACATTGGAGGATGCCTGGCAGAGGGAACTGCAGGCCTGGAATTATGGAGCCCACAAAGATCATGGCCTCTGTGCCCCTGGTCTTGGCTTTGGTGCCCCTTCACAAATTTCTCATAGACTTGCATAATATTTTCCAATGTAAGTGCCCTTTGCAAAATGAAAATGGCCTTGTCCTCTCAAAGATGAAATTCCATGCCCGCCTATGCCATTTACTTCCTTCTGCTGGGCAAGCTTAACCAACATTTCTCAAAGCAGAGGTGTTTAGAAGTACATTTTCAACAATAATGCATAACTGTAAAATCCACATTAAAGATCAACTGTCAAGTCATGCTTTTTTATTCCCATACTGTATAATTACCACATTGACCAACCATTGTTTGAGAAATGATCAAACTGTCCAGCTCAGGTTTTCTCAAAACACAATTTTGTTTATGACCTTCTGTCATCACCATGCTGTGTCGGGTCAATGTCCCAAAGATATAGAGAATAACATGGACAGATAATGTCCCGAACCTCAGCTCAATGAGCTAAATGAAAAGACTGGTATATTTCATGTCCCCACCTTAACTTGTTTTTCCATTTTTATTACAAAAATCATCTTTAGGAATATATGTACACTTTCAACAAACAGATGCAGCCATTATAGCCAAACACAACAGGAGCACCTTCATTTATTGCTGAAACTTCCAAATTTTAGAAGTGAGAAATACCTCAAGCACTGAAGCAAAATTTAGGAAAATTTATAACAAAAAAATAACTTTTATATGTATTTGTATACATAGGTAGATTTAAGGTTAACATAATACTCTTATTTACTATGTCACATGGTTTTTAGTTATACATAATTATTCCAGCAAAAAAATGCCATATTAGAGTTGTTTTTGTGTAAAGGAGTAAAGACTACTTTTACAACTTGTTGTTTTTGTGTGCATAAACAACCGCAATCATGACAGGTCACTCTCCTGTTTTATGAACTTTTCTGCTTCAGTCTTTGTAAGACCATATTGAAATCAAAGAATATATTCTCTTACTGCAAAAAAAAACCGTGGAAAAATAATCTTATGTACCTTAAAGGGGGACTGTTATCATGATAATATCAGGCCTGTAGCTGTACATGGAATTATGAACTCTCACCCAGTTACTGCATGTGCTGGCCATAGCTCTGATACAGTCAGTGCAAGCACATATGCAGTAACTGGGTCATTTTCAAAAACCCTTATCTTACGACAATCTTCTTTAAAAAGTTATTTTATGAAAATGACTGTTTCGCAAAAGAAACCTTCCTATTTTAACCAACTGCAAACAGTCTACATCACATGATCGCTTAAGATAAGACTTCATAAAACAGTAGTATACAAAGACATTACAGCAAGAAGGATCAGTATTTCTCTCGAGTCAGAGACTGTTTCATGAAATGCTGTAGTGCATTAAAACAATCTTCTAACAGCACTACAGACTTTTCTCCTTGACTACTTTTTTGAAGCAATCATGTCCATTCACAGAATACCTGTCCTTGGGCCGATTTCACAAAGCACTGAGATTCATCTAAAGATAGTTGTTAATATTGCCGTAGTGATTTGTAGCATGACATCACACTTTGCTTAGCAATTAAGATTGATAAACAGTTATTGTGACACCGGCCCCTCATGTCATAGGTAAAATCAGTGTCGACTATTCCCCTTGATACAGTGACTATTTCGTGAAGCAATCCTGTTCATTCATATAATAGTTGTCCACATATAATAAGTAACAGCATTGATGACGATTTCCATCTGACGTTGAGTGGCCAGGGCTTGTTGTCCCTGGGCCTCTGAGTCACTCGATGATCCTTGTGACTCCTCACGAAATATTGCGACTAACTCCTAAAAGAGAGTGAAACATACAAACAGATTGATCATAAAGGTACTCTATTGTTCATATTGGTTTTGAGAAAAGTAAGTTCATTCATACCTACTAGTTCTATGGACTGAGTAGCTGTATCCCTTTCTGACATTTGGTCACTATTTGGTGATTGACTGAATGTCAAGAAAGTGTTAATTGGTTCAAAGGTAGCAGGGCTCGAATTTAAGGAAACAATCCACAAGACTGCAGGGCTTGTAGCTCAAAACATTTACTGGACCAGAAAGTTTGTTCAAGACCGAAATCAAAATGAAAAGAACACTATCTACACAGTTTCACATTTGAGCTGTTTTTGGAACAAGCATTAAGAGAAGATTTACCTCATTTTTCTTATGGGTAATCCTTCAATACTCAACGGAATTGAAAGATATTTGTATTTATCAGTTTAATCTGAAAATGCAGTGAGGCATTATTAAAAAAAAAAAAAAAAAGACCACCGGACTTGTACGGTTGTAAGTTTACTGGCCCGATGCTAAAATCACTGGCCTCAGCCGGCTGTGGTCCAGTGTTAATTTTAAGCCCTGGGTAGATGGTTATTCTGCCATGTCTGAACTGATGGCTTCAGCAGCAGCTTTGAATTGGATCACTGAATTGGCCCATTCTTTAATGTTGTCACCACAACCTGTGACCATTGCATTAGCTGAAGTTGCTTAATAGCACTCTGCACTTATTGGTAAAAACAGAGGCTCAGTGCAATGATCTCAGACACTCTGCTGATCAGAAACACCAGAGCTTGAGTCTGGTGCACTAAATCACTCGACCATGATGCCTGAATCTCTATTATCAGTCAGGGTGTTTCACCACAATCCTTACCAGATTGTATCACAGCCCACAGAGTTCAAATGATGCATTTAGTGCATTACGGATTGAGAGCAATATGATTTTAGTTTTAGATAAAGCAATGCATACACAGAGCTCTCTGGGTCTAAGAGGAAAGAATTCAGGAGCATGTAGCCACTGTGAGGTTAGACACTTACAGACATATTTGCTTGCTTGTCAACAGTGAGTAGCACCATCATATCAATGTGGTTGGGGTTGACCAAGGCCAAGTGAGTCACAAGGTTGTCCTCACTGGTGAAGAATCTATGTCAAGAACAAGAACAACAAAAGTTAAGGCAGTGAGTATATGCAAGCCTCAAACACTTGAAAGAATTTCCAGTTCCACTAACCACTAAAATTTTGTCAAAGTCAAGAAATCTAACACCTCAATTCACCTATTGATCTCGTGCATGACGCACAGTGCGCTTTTGGGAGTCAAAATGTACACACAGGAAATGACTCCCAAAATGGTGGAAATGGTAGATGTGCATTGAGCGGAGGAGGGTTCTGCATCGTGCATGACGTCAATACTTATTTTGACTGCCACAGCTGAGACAACTTGTTCAATATTCCTGCCCTCAAAACACAAGCCATTTTCCGTTGTTCCGTTCATCTATCTTTATGAAGTGCTTCAAGGTTGGATGGAGTTTGCAAAAATCTAAAACCATGATGAAATATAACCTTAATTACACTACGCAATGAGAATAATTACCGAGTCATGTGGCTGAACTTTGACCTAAGGAACCTGAGTAAGCCCTCGTACCAGGAGATACCATTGCTGAGCAGGGGTACAAGTCTCTCATCCATGTGGCTGAGGGGCACTTGGTGAACCGTGTCCAAAAGTACTTTGAACTCTGGGTACGTCATGCGAAGTGCGCTCGGCTGATGGAAAAAGACAAGCAAAGTATTAATTATTCAGAGTTATTTAGAATAATTCAAAATGCACTCAAATTTTGGGGGGGTTTTACTCCCATTTTTTAACCTCATTATGATTGTCACTCAACATTTGGGTTTTATGTGATGCAGTAACCAGGATACCATGTGGTGAATGCACTTAAACATTGACAGAGTACTAAACGGTGTTTGAAAATGAACAGATGCCTGGTTTTCAAATGACATATTTTGTCCTTAATTTTTTTCTTCTGTTATTTAAATTTTACAAATTTTATTGTGAAAAGTAAGAAGAGTTTGACAGTGGACTCCAATCATCAACCACCACTCAATTGAACCCAAACAGTCAAAATTCCTCTTCATGAAGTTGTGCGACTTTGTACTACATGACCAAAAAACAATTGCTTATCATTGAATCTTATCAGAGTCTAACCATTTGGGTGTTGAGTCACCACAGAGTGGAGTATTTTAGAGGGTAAGGCTTGGTCTCAAGCCAGAGACACTTGGGTGTTGGGGTTAATCTGTTTAAACTACATTTATACTTTTTTTGTAGGAAAACTCAAAAACACAAAATTTATAATGCATTATATTATATCAACTTGCGTTTATCTTTTCAAAAGAAAATGTGCATGTGTCCATTTTACAAGGTTCATGATACTTCACGAAGAAGTGTACTCATCCAGTTTGCAAAAGAACTTTATGCAAAACATATGGGTTTAAAATCTAAAGGTTATTAAACACTCCTGCCCCAACCTATAAATACACCTCACAAGAGTTAGCATGCATAGTTCATTCAACAGTCTTTGATGCTTCATCACCGCCACTGTGCATAAATAACAAGTGGGTCTAGTTTTTAAAGATCTGCGCATAAATCTACTGCTCAGACAGGGGTGTGGTTGTACAAAGATGACCAAAACAAAATTGAAAATAGCTAAAAGCCTCCTTCTGGTCAGAAGCTAAACCCACTGAACTTTGAGAGGAATTATGGTCTCAGGGTTGGAATTGCTAATTTTAAAGGGCAAGGCCGTTACATTTTTGAAAGGGCACTTCCATAGAGGAATGTTCAAGTCTGTTGGAAACTTTTGAAGGGGCACCAAGGCAAAGACCAAAGGCGAAGTGCGATCAATGAACAGATCCTGAAATCAGGAAATAACCTGACCAATCACAGGCCTGGTTAAGAATTTAAAGTTAGCCTATCCTGTTTAATTATACTCAGAGTATTTCCTATGGGTTTGTTGCAGCTATACTGTATTAAGCAGAAAAAAATTTCACTTGCCATCGAAGCACTATATCATTTTTATGATAATTGGAAGTGTGTATTCTATGTTAATTTCTTATGCATGATTTCAATTTTGTTACGTTTCTGGCCATTAATACACAGATAGCATTCTCAAAACAACTTCCGAGCATTCAATCCGTTACACTCCAAAACATACCATTTAGATAAGCGCAAACCATAAGGCATTAATGTTTATGTTAAACAAACCCTTCAGAGACAGGGTCAAAGGTCATTTGAATCTCGCCATGTCCAAATCAAGCAGCTTCGTCTATGGCTATCAGCAGGAGCAATACTATCTAGCCATAGCCATTGTGAAGCTGTCAATTTAGACATGGCTTTAGTTTCTCTGAAAATTCCTACACTTCATGGACACATAAAATGACACCACCATTGGGTAGGTTAGAGAAATCCAAACCAATCAATATAACTATATGCAGCCCACAGCACCAAAGATTGAATTTGTGTATGTGTATACTATAAAAACTGAGAAACAAACATGAACAGAGTATGGCATACAGAAACAAAAACCTACAACCAAAATTTTAAAAACTGTTGATTTCAAAACAATAAATTGCACTAAAACTACTGACAACTATTTGATAGAAATTTATTTGCATTTCTGCAGAGAACAGAATCTGGCATGGAAATAACTCAAGTATAAATATGTTGTTTTAACTTTGCAAAGTTAGATTATTTTGTTTTTTATTTTTATAGATTGGTTTTGTTGTTTAAGTTTTTGGGAAGTGAAATATTCAAAACTGATTGCCATTTATATTGTGGGATCCTTGTCAAATATTTTAGTTGGACCAGCCATAGAAACATGAAATCCTCAACAACCTCAAACAAACACACTTCAAAAAAGACAGTACAGCATTGGTTTTACAACAACCATCTTGTCTTCAAGAAACGTAACCTATTTTATATCTCATCTAGAAAACACTGAAAATGAGGAAATGATTCCTTATGTTTTGATACTCCATAAGTTGCCTCTAGATTTAATTCTGGTGATTTCAAACAAAGTTTTATCAAGTTACTCTGAAGGCTTTCTAAATTCTATTTTTCCCATAAACCAAAGCTGTACTTAGTCTTTAATGCGTGTCTCTGCCGAAACAACACCCAACCCTAATTTACTTCTCAGTCAGCAAAACCTTGAAATTTGTTAGCAGCATTAGTAAGCATCCAGTCCCTGTTGTAAATATAACCATTTTCATTACTAAAAATCCACCTTTTGACAGTGGAAGATTATCTCTGAAGGTATTGGACGATTCTGTGAAGCTAACCAGTCCAGAGGTAACCTACTAGAAAGCTCCTGTCAAGTCAAGAGAACAGACGTTAAAAACATCAAGACACATGTCCAATAATCCTAATTGTTATTATGAGCGTGGGGAGAGGCATTCCAATCTAATCGGAATTGGAAAGTTTAGATATTAAGTAAAAACAGCTTGTTGTGAGGGTTGACATGGTGAATTGTGAGGGTTGACATGGTGAATTGTGAGGGTTGACATGGTGAATTGTGAGGGTTGACATGGTGAATTGTGAGGGTTGACATGGTGAATTGTGAGGGTTGACATGTTGAATTGGCGTAATCTGCTGCCAACCATGCCGGACCTACCCTGACAAACCCCTTCTCTTATGGAGAAGTGTGCTGCATTCTTTAACATGCATTACACAACACACGAGACCTACGGCTTAACATTCCATCCAAAGGGTGAAGCAATAGTGGTTAAGTGTCTTGCTCAACGACACAAGTGCCATGACCAGAATGGAGTCCAGTGCGCTAAACTGCCCAACCCATGACACTCCACAAAGGTAAATGATGTTTCTCCCACTAACTGACTCAATGTGACTTTATCAATTCAGCGTATCAGGAAAATGTTCTGGGTCCTTTTCGTGTTTACATAGTTATGGCTATTAGGAACATTGGGAACCCAACAAAGTAAAACAAACCGAAATACTTTTCTTACATCTTTAACGTCATCTCCTTCTTTCTTTCGTGTCCTTTTGCTGGCAGCTGATGAAGAGGCTCCACCTTCTTCTAGTGTTTCTCCCTGTAGTAGCTGATCCCATAAAGTATCTCGTCTACAGTTATTGGCAGCCTGACGTACGGTTGTGACGATCCTTTCCTTGGCATGCTGCACCTCTTCCTTCAAGAGTATGTAACTACGGGTATCTAGAAGACATCAAGTCAAGAATTGGATCAAATTAGCCACTGGATTCATTAACCTAAGGACAGAAATCTATGTGTCTGTCATGCATTGTGCGTAATGCGTAGTGTACAATCGTCTGCTTACCTTTCGTTAAGTGTTGCTGTCCGCCATTTTAAAAACCACCCACCAACACCTCAGAAATACGTTCGCCTATGGTTGCTAACGTTTGCAAACGTTGGCAGCGCACAACTCGTTCCACTCGAAATTGTTGGCAAACGTGCGCAAACGTTGGCAACGTTTGCGCAAGTGGAATGCACCCCAGGACACAAGACAGCTAGCTACATGGAATAATGTGTATTGCTCTGCATGTACTTCCATTTTTACACTTGCACACTACATATTACCCACAACGCAGAGTGAACACACGGATTTCCAGCCTTACTTGTTATAAAAATTGTACTGATACAGTGGTAGACTTCGGAATGCTAAGTGGCAGCAAACATACCAAGTAATTTTCCATTGTTTAAGTAGTTCAGAGCATGCGCACATTACCAAGAACACTGGCGTTAACTGGTTTTACCCACAAGTCTTCCAATACGCTGAGAAACTTACAAAACAAACAAAACATAACAGAACCGCTGAACATTTTTCCTTTTCCTCAAAAAAGCATAATTTTTAATGAAGTATTTGTGGAATAGATTCATGATGTAGTTCCTTGGATGTCTCTAGTTTTAAAGACCTCAACTCCAGAGTTTGAACAGAACTGAGTATGCAATTTTTATTCTACATCGATTTAGGGCAAAGCCAAATTAGACTTCTTGTATCTCTTTAAACCAAGTGGACTACTTTACTAGTTAAAAAACCAATGCTAGACTGGGCCTTTAAATTTTGTAACCCACAACAACAGCATTTTTATGGTACAAAAAACTTGAGGTCTTTAAAATAGTATTGAACATAAACTAGATGAAGCCAAGCGTGACACGCCATTACAAGTCTTGAGTGACTACCTTTCTTTTAAACTTACTTTCACTGGGCGGGACTCCACCAGTATGAGGGATGTTGACAAAGGGCGTCTTACTCTTCCAGCCGTGCTGGATTGGATACAGATCTCTCTTACTGGTCACAATCACATAGAAGCAGAGATTCAGTAGGTTAGGGTTGGTGTCTACTCCCAAGGACTGATCCGGGGGGACATTTGTTGTGGACGGTTCGGGAGTCGTTGGAGTAGGGGAGTTGGGTCGAGTCTGACTTTGGCTCTCACTGCGGCAGATGATTACGCTGCGGTCTAGCTCATCATGGCACCAATTACCTAGCAATGTTATATATTCATATTGATTTCATTTCTCAGCAGATAAAAAGTTACAATATTGCACATTGGTAAAAACATTAAAAGATACAAAAAGAGCAATTAAAATACAGGGGAGGGGAAGATTATGAAGGATTGCCTAAAAGAACCAAAGTTCCTGAATAAACTATACCAGCCTATAATATGATTTCATGCGAGTGGTAAAAATGTCTTCAAGTTACTCAGTCAACCCTCCTACAATCTGACCATTGAATATCATCCACTGTTGTTTTGAATGATAAACAAACGATGCTAGTCTACAATATTATAACATGTGGATGGACCTACAAACAAGTAAACAGTTAGCTCTGTGCACAGTTGTGCCACCACGCACAAATTGGGTGCAATTTCATGGATCTGCTTAAGCACAAAAGCAACTAAGCACACCCAGATTGTGCTTACCAGAGTAAGGGTACCAGCCAAAATAACATGTCACGTGTACCATATGTGACTGGTATCCTGCTCATTTCTGCTAAGCAGAAAATTGTACAGTAATATTTTCTGCTTCAGCAGCTCTCTATGAATTCGGGACCTGCTCAGTTGAATGGTTTCAAATGGATGGTCAAATCATTGACAATTTTACAAAGCATAGGTTCTTAACAGATCCCATTGTAACAACCCAAAAAACTTGACTTCATTTAGCTAACCAGCTTGGATGGGGGTTAACATAGAGCCAGGGGTGAGTAGTGAAATCAATATGTTCACCTTTATTGTCTTTATAGACAGCAGAGCGGGGTATGAGGTTGACAACTGCATATTCTTCATCCTCATTGTCTGAGACATCTTGGGGGTTGATGGAGCCATTGGTCATACTGAGTTTCTTCATACTTGGTGGAGGGTGGTCCATGAGGTATTGATACAACAGAGGGGCGGGGGTGTTGTGACTCAAGAATCCCTGATGCTCTGAACAAATGTTATCAATGGGGAAGAGTTTCAACAAAATGCTTTGCAGAAATTATTGCTCAAATTATTTATTCAACTGGCAAAATATAGTTGAGTTCCAGTAAATACAAAATACAAATTTGAAATTGTCCAATTCCTGTCTATTTTTGTCATCTTGTTTAGTTTGTCTAAGTGTAGAAAGATTCTGCTCAATCTGCTCTTTATTTCATATATTTTCACGCAGTTTATGATGACACAGTCATAATACAGTCAATGACTTCAACTGTATGTTACACAATGCATGCTTAATAGTTTTAGTAAATTTTGGTAGCCCATCTAGCTCTCTATGACAGCTGATTCCCGTCCAGTGATGTTCGGCCATTGTTGCTGTGACCGGGGTTAAATGGGAATTATTGCTGTGTTCAACTTTTTATGTTCAATTTGGGGCAAACAAATGTTAATGGTAATTAACATTTTTTTGTAAATCAAAGCTTGTTTCATGTAATTTAACTATTACAATTAAACTTTTGCATGCTGCTTCCACAAAACTCTCTAAGATACTTACCCTGGTGGATATGGTTGCGGCAAAACTTGGGCCTCGGTGTAAAGAACTTGACAAAATCAGCCAGGAACCTTGTAACATGATAGTGTGACTTGAAGCCCATCTCAGGCCGATGGAAGTAGGATTGGATGGTACGCAGGTGGAAGTCATGAGCAAAGGAATGAATGTGGATCAGATCCTTGTGTCTGTCACAATTATCCGTGAATAACATGGCGAGCTGTTTACCAGATGAAGAAACAGTCAGGATTATTAGATGAAGATTAACCCCTAGACATAATGGATCAATCTATTAAGGTCTACGCCTCCATGCATTGACCAACCACAATGATTAAGGGTTAAATGGTATTCATAAAGTCAGCCAATCAGCCCTCTGAGAGTTAAATAATGTTTGGAGTAGATTTTTCAATCAAGTTGTTTTTAATTTTAAAAATTAAACATACAATGGAGTAAAACATTAAGATCATTTTCTCAGTTTTAAATTCAAAATACTATTTTGAATTTCACAAGAAATCTACAGGAAAATTAAGAATTGATCCCTTTTCATCCAGCTCTGTGTACAGAACATTTGTCATGGTTGAGACATCTGGATTATCATCGAATCGGAATCAATTGACGGCTGCGGCTGCAGCTTGATCGGCGTTTGAACATGCATTGAAGCACAAGATGCCCTTAGCAACACCCTTAGCAACAGCCGTAGCTGCCAATTCAGACATGGCTATTGTAACTAAGCTAAGGTTGTGTCCAAATTAAGCAACTTTGGCTGCGGCTATGTCCGTTGGCTCAATCGACAATGTTGAAGAATACGACTCTTAGGCATTCTAGCCAAAGCCAATGCTAAAGCCATCAATTTAGGCTGGAAGGAGAAAACGTCTGGTACCATTTTCTTATAACAAATCTCCATTATAACATCAATGAAGAAAGCATGATAGAGGGATACTCTGTGAGGAATGATTTAGATGAAACACTTACTTGTTGGTTGATGTCCACCCCTGGCACTCTGGAACTCTCAAACGCATAGATGCGTACACAGAAGTATGCATGCTGGCGTTAAAATTGGAAAAGAAAAACAATAATGGTTACATTTCCCAAAATAAGAAAGAAAAGAAAACAGTAAGAGTTTTTGTTAACAACTGACATTTACCTGGTATGAGAGTTCGATCAGAATGATCCCACCAGCAACAGAGACCTGCAAATATTGAGATGCAGACATACCCAGGGACTTCCTGTGGACTGGACTATGGCTCCTACCACCATCCTTAAGCCTCACAGTTTTTATCCTAAAAAAAAAATTTTTTAATAAATGTGATTCGCAAAGAATGATGTTAAAATGAAAATAGAAACTACTCGATACATTTGTTAATTTGGGTCCCAAGTATGCCATTATAGAAATGACTGTCATTGCAGCAGTGTAGAAGGTCCCAAGACCCAGTCTGCCTTGAGACTTTTATTTTTGTCTGTTTTGACTTGGCCACCAAAGGTTTGGTCTCGGAAGGGCTGGTCTTGGTATTGAACAAGCTGATCTGGGTCTGAGAGGGCTTGGTCTTGGCCTTGACTTGAACAAGCTGGTCTAGGTCTGAAAGGGCTTGGTCTTGGCCTTGAATAAGCTGAAGGCTTGATCTTGATCTTGAACCAGATGGACTCAACTTCAACACTGTCCTGTAGTTTTGTTTTTAACAAATTTTTTTATGAGATATCGCCCAACACACAAGGCCGAACGGCCACTTCAAGGTGAGGGCTACACTTAACTGATTGGGCTGTCGGCCCAGATCAATCATCAACAGGGGCACATTGCTGCCTACTCCTGAAACAGGGTTACCCCCTCCACAGTCCGTAAGAATGTAAGCAAGGGTATCATCCACTAGGAGCCTGGTTGGTAGAGATGAGTGCACCACCGTCCCAACTTTTTATGGAGCAATTATGGTTAAGTGCCTTGCTAGAGGACAGAAGTGTCGTTACCGAGATTCGAACCCACACTCTGCTGCTGACAACACCAGAGCTTAGGTCCGATGAACTAAACCGCTCGGCCATGACACGCCATAATAAGTGTTGGCAGAATAAGAGGACAGATACACGCCAGAAGTTTCTTACAGACACATGCCATGATTCACTGCACACTGAAACTGTGGCGGTTATTGACAGGCATGTACAGTTTAGAGGCAGGAGTTATGATAGAAAGAACAAACGTACTAAGTCAAGGTTTTACAATGTGTTCAAAGACAGAACCATTTCTTTTGTACACATACGTTTGTCTTGGGGAGGACACTTTTGTCTCGATCGGAGTCAACCCCAACTTCTGCAAGAACTGGACATATTGCTGTAAGAAGGATGAACGGAGATCCATGTGCCACGCCTCCTCAGCTACCATCCCTCCAGATGAATGGGTGGGGCTGTGTGAGACTGCATCCTCCGGCATATCATTCATGACACAATGGCGCCAGGCGGGGCTGAATAGCAGAGGGGTGGCACAGTAGTGAACAAGACGGGAGGACTGCTTCAGGAGGTCCAGAGTGTCAAGCTGAAAAAGAATAGGCAACAATTGATTCAAAACTGAGGACTACAATGGAAATAAGTTTTTGACTTCTTTTGTGCTATCCTTGGCTAACATATTTCTTTACTTGCTGTTTTGGGTCTATTTGTCTATTAGTTTGCATGTATTTTCCTTGTAGTTTGCCAAATAAATCAACTCAAATCAAAAGCAATTTCAATAGATTTGTTCATGTTGACAAAATATTGATAAGATGATGAACATTTGACTATAGATTCAAATGTATATGCCCTATGAACACTCACACTGACTGGCTGAGTAATCTGGGCACTGCGCTTCTGCCATGTATTGTACAAATTCTCAAGCTTCTTCAAGATTTCAGTTTCTGAAACAACAATCAAAATATCAACAACAAGTTAAAGCATAACCCACGTTCCTCAAAACTACAAAGATTTCATTAAAAAATTAATATTCTTGAAAAAGTTGTCAGTAAAAAGAGCAGCTTACAGAAAATTATGAAACAAAAGAGCTGGTTAAAATATTAGTTTTCTGTGAAAACAGAATTTAATTTTGGGTTGAACAAATAAAACTTGACTAGAGTGGGACTTGAACCAGCGACCTCCGGATTAAAGTGCTGGCATTCTACCAACTGAGCTATCTAGCCCTATGTGGGCAGTCTCCCTATTTTGTCAATATCTTTGTTCGGGGTACCAGTCAGAAGCCATTCAACCTGTAACTGCCGAATAACCAGGGATCACACCCAAGTTTACGATACAACCTGGGAAGCGGCAGCAGAAGGATCACCTTAAGGAGATTCAACTTTTTTTTTAAATAGTAAGTAAAAATCACAAGGAAAACTAATTGAGTAACTTTTTAATAATTTTACACAGTGCTGTGTGGAGACAGAGAATCCACTTGCACTTAAAATTTGGACGAGGAAAACGAACTTGCTGCAATTACAAAAAACTGTAATTGCCAAAATTTGTGTAACACTGTGGCAATGATTTCAAGTTTCTCCAGGCTTTGCTTTAATACTAAAAAGCCCCACCTTTTTTAGTGATGATGCAAATCTCCAACGCCTGAGTCCCATTACGCACCACTGGGTCCTTGGCAACATCATAGTTGCTCTTTTGTATTGTGCGTCGTATCTTGGCATTACGTAGCGTCTCATCAAACGGTGGTAATCCTCGGTGAAGCTTGCGGGCAGACTTTGGGGCTGAGACAGGTATCCTAGAAGAGAATTCCCTCTTGGGTGGAACTGTGTATTTTATTAGAGACTCAATCTCTTCCAATGAGCGACAAAATGGATTCTCCTTCTGTTGTAGATCATTTAACGGAAAAAAAGAAAAAAGAAAAAAAGAGTAGAATTAAATCCCACCTTCTAGTGTCCAATAAAACCATCATCCAACAACCTGTGAAAATGTCGTCAAATTCAATAGTCACTTTCAGTGCTTACAATATTAAAGTGACATTAACAAAAACAGCTTATATTTTTGTCACAGATTATGCACATTCTTAAAAGGATTAATTTGATAGTGGCAACTGAAATAATCAACATGATTTTAATATCATATTTGTCGACAGGATTATATAAATTTAAAACTGGTCAAGCCGGTAATTTAAAGATCTACCACAGACTGCAAGATTGTACAAGAGATCTGCTTAAACAGGTCCCTAAAAATGTTTGAATATAATATTAATAATATAACATATCCACCTAGCAAGTAGGTGCTCAGTGAAGGAAAAACATTTTTAAAATGTACTTTTTTTTTTAACCTATAAAAGAACAAACCATTTACAAGACATTTAACAATTAAACATAAAGGTGTCATTATTTACTAGAGAAAACTTACCAACGCATTTGTGCCAAAGTAGGTGTGATTAAAAAGTCCCATCTTCTGACTGACGAGACAATCAAGTAGATGAGAACGAGAATTATGCCACATGACTAGACGATGAAGCGAAGTCTTCAGGCTGTCCGTTAACTCACTCGACCAGTTGTAGACATACAGGGTTATCTAGATGTACATGCAGAAAGGTAAAGGTCACGTCACACAGGGCAAATTATCAGGCAACTTGGAGGTAACCCCTTGCACTGTATACCAAAGGAACACATGGGCGGTGCAAGAGACATAGCTGTATTACTAATCCCAAGAATATGATCAGAAAACCGAAATGCGATCAAAATGTTTTTTGCAATTGCCTGGAGCTGGTAGGCTGTAAATTGCCTCATGTGAAATGAGCTCAAGGAGTTTTTAGAGCCATCCCACAAGGCAAACACACACATGCACAAAAGAGAGAAATTGACCAAAGTTACAAAAGGCATCCGAGAGAAGAACCAAGTCAATTCACTCTAACCAGCCCAAATCTTTAAAAATCCTGCGACACATTTCCTTTGGTTCTGCTGAACTTGAAAACTGTGACTAAAGCATTGAAAAACATCCTCCCAACTCACTGTTGGTAACTATGCAAACAAAAATACAGCAGTTAGGTTTTCAGTGAAGGTAACCAGATGACTTAAATATGACAGGACCTCAAATAGCTTAAGAGAAACTGCAGGAATAGCTCTCACCTCCCCCTAACGCTTGGTTTAATGTCCTGTCTAAAATGAAGATGGATGGTCGTCTTGCTTATGGACGTACCAAAGTCGACAAAATTTCTAGGGTTGGGGCTTAAGATCATTGATGGCTTGGAGTGAAATTAAGCCTCACTCAGATGGTCAATCATCTGCATCAACAACTAAATTCAGAGTACTGGAAGAGCCCCGTACCAACTTCCTATCAGGTATGTCAGGAGTACCAATCCCAAGGGGGTGGGGAGGGGAGAGCATGGACCAATTTACCTTCTTGTCATCGATCTGCATAAAAAGCAATCGCTGTATGGGTAGTAGGTGGAGCCCCTGTGACCTTCCTATCAGGCCAGTCAGGGGTCCAAATCTCAGGGGGTGGGGAGGGAAGGGCAAGGACCACCTTACCTTCTTGTCAATGATCTGCATAAGGAGCAGTCGCTGTCTGGGTACTAGGTGAAGCCCCTGTGACCTTCCTATCAGGCTGGTCAGAGGGCTTATATCCCTGTCACTGGATTTCTCTGAAGATGACCCATAGCTGTTCAGATCAAGTGGCTTGAAGCGTTGATAACTTTTGTGAGCTGAAATTGAAATTACAAATTAGGTTTAGAAAAATCTGAAAAAATGTTTACAAAAGAACATTCAACGATGGAAACTGAACTATGGAAATAAATGTGAGTTTTGAACTGAGTTGAATGACTGTGAGATAAAAAGATTTTATTTACTTGACGGATTGACCATTGATGGCCCATCTACCAGATCTTTTGGGGCAGGGCAATCTAAGCTGTATCGCCATTGGTGGATGTTCCGACCAATCAGGATGTAATTCTCAGATTTCCCTGGTAACAGCCTGCCTGGTCTATTTTTAGTTGCGGCAGTTTTGTCCTGCTGTAGTTTTTCTTGTGATTTACTCTCCTAGAGAAATGGAGAAAAAAGGAAATGGACGATTATTGAAAAATCTAAAAAACTGTAATTGAAAGTTGTCATACAAATCTTTAAATATAAACAGCTCAGAAGCTTTGTTGTTTTCTAGATCAAAACAGTTCTTTAGAAATGTAACATATGGTGATAAAACAACAAAACAGTAAAACAAATACCCAACACTGAATGGTGGTAATTCAGTAAAACACGTTGAGTGTCTGATGTACATTTTGAAGGAATTAGACAGAATTGGTAAGGATAAAAAACATCAGTGTTTAATTTTAGTCTGAAAGCTTACTGATTAGGAAGTTCATACTAGAACCATTTTTTCTGTTCAATGATTCGCTCTGAAATGAAGAGAATGGAGAAAACTGTATCTAAAAACCTAAAAAGCAACAACGCAACTACTGGTTTCGGTTGTTACAATCAAAACTACCGACTGTATGTTTACATGCTCAAAATTGTGCATGGTTTTTCACTATTTTCTTCCGACTCAAGCAACGGATTAAGCCCAGATTTTCACTGGTATGTTATTGCATGTATAAGGTTGATCACACAAAACATGAACACTGTCCTATTTTGCGACTATTTTGTCAGCTCTACCAATCCTGTATAATACCTTTAATATGCGCTTCAATTTGAAAGAAACAAAAACCCAAATAAACAACACAAACAATGTCCCCCTTTCCTCATTGTGACATCATATAATTTACCTTGGAATCTGCGCTGCTCCACAATTTGTAAACATCTCCCTCCTTCTTGTAGACTTTTGTAGTCAGGTCAGAGCAAATAGTTGTCAACTTGGCCAAGAATTCATTGATGACAGCATCAAGAGAAAAACGACTTGAAAGCTCTTCTGTCAGTTTCTGGACGGTTGACACATCTGAAGAAAGACAGATGAATTATCCAACAAGTAAAGGTTACAAGCTTTTGATTAAATTCAAATTACACTCTCTCGGTCCTTGTGACCCAATTACTACATCTGGTGTCAACCTCCTTCTCGTATTGTCCCCTCTTGTCACTCACCCCGCACAGGGAGACTAAAACAAACAAGATACGCAAAAGAAATACTGGTGAAGCTGATTTACAAACTTACCCAAGCTGTGTTCAAAGTCCATCCAGGTGTGGGCCACATCTTGGAAGAAGTGATGTAAGACACCAATCTTTCCCTCTTCTGCCTCCCTTTGCCTCTCTCTCATAGCTTCATCTTGTCGCCTCTCTAACTCCTGGGCCTGCCAACCTGGCATGTGACTGCTATCCTTCCTCTGTTAAGCAGCAAATTCAAATCATTAATACAAGGCCACAGGTAGGACAGGGCATCATCTATGGCTTAGGCTTTGTTAATGGTAAAGGAGCCCACAGCATACAGGCCATTAGAGGGCGCTGCTATACATAAGTCTCACAGAAGTCAAAATACAGCAAACCATAGACATGGGCCCAAGTTTATCAGTGCATGACTTTGCGATGGCAGCAACTATTAAGCTTTATGAAATGAAAGTGAAACACCTGCTGAGACTTTTGAGGAAGTTGAGGTTGCATTCATCAAGTAAACGACAATAAAGTCACTGTGTCACAAAGTAATACCCAACATTTAAGATCTAGACTTTCATAGATCTGAAAATAACCCAAGTCAGTGATGGCAAAATGGAAACAGTTACATCATACATAATGTTTTGTTTTAGTTGGTAACCCGTTTTTGCATTTTTCTATGTTCAGTAAATTGATGAATTCTTCATAACAGCTCTTGATTCATCCGAAATTTGCATAAGAGAAATGGGATCCATAACTCAAATCAGATAAATCCAAATGAAGACTCTACAAACCCTCGGACTTGGGTCTTTATTTTTACTCTTGACCGGGGTGGAAGGTTGTGATCCTGATGAGCAGCCCCTGTCTTCCTTGTGCTCCAGGCTCAGCTGTTTGCGGATGCGGGAGGAGCCGTCACTGTTGTTAGCTCCCGAAGATGAGACAGAATGAGAACGCTGGAGTGAAGATGAAAAAATGTGTTGTTGCAGTTGCTATGAGGTATGGGGGTGTCAGTTGGGCGTGGTGTTGATCAAATGGGGCAAAGATGGGGGGCTGAAGGCGTGGTTTTCAGTTTGATGTTTTGGGCATGTATGAAACTGGATCACTAAGATAAATTGGTGTTCAATTGTGCATATTTTTTACAGCCCGGAAACTTTTATTTGAAAGGCCCAGTTAGTCGTAATGTTCACACCCCAGCAAATTATACAAGTATTAAACCTTTAGTTATAGATTCATCGTGAAGTGAAATGAAGACTTCAGATCTTGTATAGACCATGTGACCTGTGACATCACTTGTTTATAAAAGAGCCACAGCGTTTGGACCTCATGCAGGCGTGATTTGTACACAGCTTAATGGAAGAAAACATTAAATTTTACATTCTATGGAGATTCCACTGTGGAGGGGGCACATCTCAAAACTTGTTAACTGTCACTTTTACAATTCTTGAATTTTTGTGGAAATTATGACACAAAATATAATATTTCCCATATGACCAGTGTAATATCTTGCCTTCCAGTAAGGCCCTGGAATGTCATAGGTCACTGTTTTTGTAAACAAAGGCTACGTAGTTTATACTTCTAGTAGATTTCACGCATCTGTCTTTTAAAGAATGAAACAAAAGCATCACTATCGAAGAAAAACTTGTCAGATATTTTCTGATTAAATCAAAACCAAATGGAATATGAAACCAACTCGATGAAAACCTAGAATATGTTTTGTGTTAGAAAAAAATAATATCAAGAGATATTCAAACAAAATGATGGAAAATAACCAGGGAGGATTGTTAGAAGAAATTGTTTCACAGTTTTTATAAGATCGGGATGGGGTGAGGTAGGGTTGGGAAGATGAAGGAAATTAGTTAAGAAAAATGTTTCACAGCAACATTGATGAATGAGCAAATTTGTTTTGGTTTTAAATAAGAATTAATAATAAGAATTCACTAAAGATGTGGAAATAAAGAAGAGCAGAAACAAAACAGCATTATTGACGAGCTTGAAGAGTACAAAAGGATTTACAGTCTACAATGATTGATTCTAAATAGATGGAGAAATCTTCTCTTCTGGTCAAGACATTTTAAACAATCACAGATGATAGATAATAGATCTTAAGATGATCCACTCAATTATTTTTTATAATGTACATTACCTTTGGCTTTGAAACTATCTATAATCAAAGGCATTATACAGGATTGGTAAGGATGCAAAACATCAATGTTCAATTTGAGTCTGAAAGCTTACTGATAAGGGAGTTCATACTAGAACTATTTTTTCCGGGAAACATTTCCCTCTGAAATGAATTTAAACTTGAGAAAACTGTGCCTGAATACCTTTAAATTTTTTTTTTTAAAAACGCAATCAGTTGATTTTGGTTGTTACAACCAAAATTAAGACTCTTTGTGTTGTAATGGACAGATGTTTATTTAGTTGGTGACTGTACTACTGTTGATGCAGCTTAATGTATGAAATGAGTATGAGACATGAGGTATCAATATGACCCAAAGTTTCCCTCCATTTTCCAAACTTTAGTCTCTTCTCCATTCGTTCATGTTCAAACTACAATCTAACCAAAAATACTAGGCATGACACCATTTTAACACAGTCCATAAGTTTGGACACTTAAACCCTATTGTGATAATTATTGACGTTTTATTTTTTTTTATGTCTGAGCAATTAGAACTGCATTTTTGGACGTAATTTTGTGAAACAGAGCCATCGAATAAGCTGAATTTTCACAAGGTTTTATAATAATTTTTTTTTACATAAATGAACAGGAAGATAAGGTTCTATGTAGGGTGTATGAATTCACAATATTCAATACTAGGAATTGTATTTGTAGGTAAATTTAACTCCTAGTCATCGAATGGAATTGAATCTATACTTTGGCAAAACAACATAACTCTCGACACTTTCAAATTTGCTGTCGTCAAAAAAACAAAGGCAGACTTTATCACTCTGCTGGTTCAACACAGCTAATTCTTTTCTACATTGGTCATGTATACACACAATTTTTCATTTCAGTTTTTTTATTGTTTAATCAATGGTGAAAGTTACAATGGGGAAAAATCCCTCAGTCCCAGCATGCTTTGTTGAAATTTACCAAAATGTTGAAGGTCAGAGGTTACTAAAGGTCAAAGGTTACCTGGTGGTGAGAGGACCAAAAGGAGAAGAAACCTGTAAAGGGGCTTTCTGGAGTGGGACCAGGTGACACACGCTGAGGATAACAGGTTTAAATACACATGGAATTTAGTGACAATTAGTCTGGTTTCTTCCCTACAATAATTACTACAAAATAACAAGTTCCTGAAAGAAAAAGTTCCTGCTTATGAGTTGGTGACTGCATCATGTGTATATGCTGTAGTTGTTAGGGCGTCAAGATGCCGTCAATGCTTTAGGGAGAGGTTCGATGGAACAATGTTTAGGTGTTTGGTGAAATGATTACATGGATGGAACGGCTGTTGTTATTCGCACATTGCTGTTGCTTATGGTTGATGATGTCATGTTTCCAGTGGAAATACTAATAATATAACGTATTTGTATAGTGCCTACTGCAGGCCAGCCTCTAAGCGCTTTAATTATTCAGGACAATTTTCTATTTATTATCAACAGTCAGCTTGATCTCTTCTACTTGTATAGTATTTCTTAAGTTCTGTTAAAAAAATAAATAAATACATTTTGCCATAAAGGGCAGATACTTTAAAAAGTTTGAATAGTGTGATGTTTTTTAATGGTATTCAATAGAAGAAAAAAATCAGATCAATGAATTATAAATAAAAATGAATGTATTTTCAAAAATCTACTGCATTTTTTCCAAAAATAATCACATTTGAGAAAGACTCTGCATGAGTCAAAACATGATGCAATTAAGGATGTCGTAGCTGAGTGGATAAGAGCACCGGACTCAAGCTCTAGTGTTTCTGATCAGCAGAGTGTGGGTTTGAGTCCCGGTCGTGACACTTGTGTCCTTAAGCGAGACACTTAACCATTATTGCTTCATCCTTCGGATGGGACGTAAAGCCGTTGGTCGCGTGTGTTGTGTAATGCACATACAAGAACCCAGTGCACTTATTGAAAAGAGAAGGGGTTCGCCCCGGTGTTCCTGGTTTGATTGGCTGCATATTGCGCCACAGCACCTTGTAAACCATCACATGGTGCTATGTAAAGGAGGTCTCTTACTTCAAACGTAGCCCAACAAACCTTGCAGAAAAATACCTAATATTGAAGTGCCTTGAGCATCACTGAGTGACGGATATGAGCGCTATATAAGAAGCCACTACTGTATTTATACCACAGATAATGTAGGTTCATAAGCAGGTGCGACAGCCAATTACTTTTTTTCATTAAGTACTCAACTCAACAAAATAACCTCAATTGGTATATAAAGTCCTGCTAAGACTAGAAGACTGATGTGTAATAAAGATAAAATTGCAAAAACTTCATAAGATCAAATCTCTTTTGAGATGCAATGACTTTGAGAAGAGCCTGTTTATACGCAATATTATGGCCAGTGTGATAAGGTTGTTTTCTGGAGATGCTCCAAGAAGATGCCAAGGAATTTTCTAGACAATAACCGCAGAATAGAGGTCATTCAGACACAGTACTTAAGTCGGTTTTAAGGCAGTTTGAACCCATTCAGGTTTAACTTTGTGTGTCTGAACGCTCTTAAAACTTAACTGAATCGGGTTGAACCCATATGAGTTAAATCAGTCGGCGAGGGTGGTTTACTGAGTAACACGAGTAACACGCCATAAATTGTGAAAGAGTGCGTCTTTTGTACAAGCTGGTGGCGGAAATTGTTGTGTTGGGTCACAGTGCTGCTTGACCTCTTAAAACCGAAGATAAACTGTATTGGGTTTAACTTTGAGCTGTCTGAATGCAAGGTAGCTTTATTTTTTTACGACCGCCCCCCACTGCTCATAAGTTAAACCGATTCGGGTTTAACTTCAGCACGCTGCCTGAATATAGCCATACTGGCTTAAGCATTTAAGACTGAACCAACTCTTCTAAGAGCAACCACCACATCACAAAGAGATTTGATCCCAAGGTGCAGGTTTATAATTATGATCTGTTTCCAGCGTGCATAACCAATGTGATTAAGTGTGTCCTTGATGGCCATGTTATGTAGCTGGAACACACCTATGTAAAACAAAATTGTCAATGATCCTACCCATCTACCCATGGTGTCTTTAGGAAAGGTGAGACGTTTATAGAGTCAGTAAGTGAATAATGAAGTCTTCTCAGGCTAATATTGCATCATCGCCTTCAGATTCCTAAAAATTCCACTCAAAGGAATGTAATAATCTTTTCAAATGGTGCCTATGAAATAATTCAGAATTAAGTCAAACAGTTAGTATCCTAAAAATAACACCTAGTTAGTTACTAAAAGTGCAGAACAAAACGATTTAAAATTGGTGCAATTAGTACAAAGGTGACCTTGTAAGGATTACGGGAAGACAGGGTGGTGGGGGCACAGCAAACTACGGCATGCAACAATCGAAGCATGCCTTTTCTTATACCTTGAGCCATTTCGTCAAAGCAGGTGGAGAAAATGAGCCAGAGGACTGAAAGAAGTAACAAAATGTGGCAAAAGAAAACGTTTCATAAGAAATTCAACTGAAAGCAGAGCAGGAAACAAAAACTAACACAAATTATACAACAGTGATTACAGAATTGAATTAGTCATAAAAGTTTAGAGAAGTTTAAAAAAAAATGTTTACTGTTAATTTTGTTTTAATGTGCTTGAAAAGAAAAAGAAAGTGATACTAAATGTCTCTGGAACATAAGTTGAGTTTTTCTGTGATTATTTGTTTTAAAAAATCTCCAGTATTTGTCTGTGAGTTTACTGGCTTATTATAGTTAAAAACTAAACAGTACTTGAGGGAACAACCATGTGTACAACATTTCTTTTAGGATGAGTGTTGGCTCTGAACAGAGCGGGTGTGGTCACTCCTCCCAAAGGAGATTTTATACATAGTTGTACCTGCAAGTTTACTATTGTTTGTAATGCGCCACGCAGAGCTGTGTAATGACAAAGTTGCAACAATTTCTCCAAAAGGATTTGTTTCAAGGTTTGGCTCCTCGTATTCAAGACCCTACACGGCTGCGCATCTCAGTATCTCCGTGACCTCATCTCACTCAAACAATCTGGTTGCATTTTCAAATCTTCAACTTCATGTATGTTAGCTCAACCAAGATTTAGAACCTCTCACTAAGGTCAGCGTGCCTTTGCCAATGCAGTACCTGCCATTTGGAACACGCTCCCTGTCACACTCTGTCAAACATTATCTTTGATTATCTTCAAGAGGAAATTGAAGTCAAATTTGTTTTTCACTAATTTTTCTCTCCGCTTGTTCGGAACATAAATTTTGTATCACTCTGTTCTTTTTTTGTATGCGCCTTGATCGTTTTCCAGAGATGTGCAACTTATAAGTCCATAGTATTGTTGTTATTAACTGTTTCAGTCCCAAAAACGCATGTGCGCACACAGGGTGCTAGACACGACTGCACATTTGGCTGTGCTACATTTGAAATGAAAATGGTGTCCAGCAACCATGTGACCAAAGAAAACTGGTCCCTGTCACAACTCTCTCCATACACAGCTCTGGCGCCATGTAATAAGGGGGAAAACAAAAAATGGCTGCCATTTGATAAAGATCAGCAGACACAAAATAACACTGCAAAGCTTTACAGTTAAAGATGAAGTAAAAGCTTTGGTAGAGGGAGCTGCTTCTTGTTTACCTTTCCTTGGCTTTGGGATGATGAGGAATGCACAGGCGGAATATTAGCTGACTTTGGGTGGTGCTAAGTGCAGAACAAGAAAGGCCACAGACAACAAACAAAAAAAAGAAAGAAAACTCTATTGATCAAATAAAATAAAGCAAATGTTCGTTCATATCAAAATTGAACCGAGTGCAACGAGTGAGAACTTTTAAAGTGTAGTGTCAAGTTCTCTTACTAATGCAGATGCAAATATAAATACATGTCATAACATTTTGGAGCTAGAGTTTAACACAAAAAAATGAGTGCATTATCATGCATTTTCATTTTGTTTATAAATGTTCAATTGATCATTTCTTGCAAGAACTTGGTCTTTAAAAATGTCTTTAAAATGACAGTTTTACCCAAGTGTGTACGTCGGTTTTTTTGTACATGAAATATTGAAAGTACAAAAAAAAAGAACATTTTCATTATTCTTGAAGTTTTGGGGTTTTAAATCATTCTTTGAAAAATAGTTTGACAGAAAAGAAGAACAAAGCCAAAAAAGATGCTTGCAAAAAGCATAGCCATGGACACAAAGTTCATACGCTGGTACAATGAGCAAAGCTTGCGGGAGCTTGCAGCATTTTAAATTTAGCTTACATACAAAATAATAATTATTATTCCCAAGAAGTAAGCAGACTATTTTTTCTGCTTACAAATTTCCAAAGATTTTGGATTTCTCAGTACACTACACTACAAACTGTTTTAACTGTTTTTTAAGGTGTGTAAGATTTGATACCTCTGTGATTGACAACTATCAGTTATTCTCTCACTATTTCTTTAAGGATTTTGTTTTTGATATTTTAAAGTTCAGATTGATAAAAATTACAATTTTTGATTTTTTTTCAGGGTAAAGTACAAAACAATCCAGGATAAATGCAGTGGTGCATCTTAGAGACATGAGGGGCTTCATCATCCAAAAATAGTAGAACTTGATTTTCTTTCAAATAATTGGTTTCATTTATTGTTGTCACATGGTTTTCCGATTCTAGACTGGGGATTCCCCAGTACTAAAGCAATGTATTGCAGGACAGGGTTGTTATTTTATGCACTCTACTGAAGCAAAGCTTTATAAAGGCGGGCGGGGGCTACCAGGTTATGAAAGACACGGGTCAATGGGAGATTTGGTACACAGTGTGTTACACACAGTGCATGAAAGCAATGAAGTAGATAAATCCTCAATCCTAACATGCTGTAAAAAAAGGTTTAAAATGCAACCACAAATTAACCCCCCAAAAGGTCTTTAAAAAAAAATTAAATAAAACGAGAAAGATGACAGAGTGCAGGAAAAATCATACAAGAAGTACAATCTCTGCATCATGCAAACCTGTGTCAGAATACAGGACGACTTATAAATATCATAACGAGTAGAAACCTTTTAAAGGGGTGGTACAGTATTGAAAATGTCTTGACTTCAAAACTACATTAGACACCCAGCAACTTTTAAAGGGGCACATTGCCTTCTGATTGGGTGCTTTGGATTACAAAAAGCATTTGTTATGAAATGAACAAGGTTGGGAAGACGTTTTAAAAGTAGAATATAATGATTCACACAAACACCCCTTGAAACTGTGTGGTTTCCTTTTGTCCATAATTTGTTTCTGACAAAATTGCGGACCAAATTTTGGGCCAATTTGACCCCCAAAGTTATATTCAAATTTGAAATAGCTATTTCGTATAGATTCAAGAAAGTTATTGCATGAAAACATCCGCCATTGATAAGTTGTAGTTAGTTAAAAACTACAAATGAATTATTGTTGGAATCCTAACATTATCTCACGTCCATCAGCCATGTATAAACAATTTGACATGCTACATGTATTTTGTGCAATGACCATGGCATATGCAAACAGTTTTTGCATGTTTTTGGTTTTGAAACAGAATCATCTGTCAGCATCTTGCCGAAAAAGAAAAAAAAATTTCTATCATAAAATAATAGTGGCTTGTACCAAAATACCTATAGCGGCCACAAAGGACCTACTTCAACTCAATTAAAAAGGTTAAACTAAAGGTCATGTTCTGACTGCTTCCCAAGTTCATTCAGTTTCTACATTTCTAAAACAAAAAGTTTTGTTAACCATTATTTTCCAGACATTGAACTGAAAAATTAGAGTAAAACAATATTAGCCATGTCTATTATACATATATGAATGGTCTATAAAGGATGAAACAATCTAACATACATTCCATAAAGAAAGCTGTAAGTTGAAGATCTGTCCATTAAGTAGTCTTGGTGCAAGACCTGGTTGTTTATTACGACTCAACCATTGTGACTCCTCTGCTCTTTGCCCCACACATACTACTATCAAGCAATAGATAGGTTGCAATATGACTAAGTCGGCCATCTTTATGGGCAATTTGGAACACACAGTCATGCGTTTTGCGCGAGAACGGCGTGCAGCACGCCCACATTTCACAAAACTCATTGCATGATTGGTTAGTAAACAGCGCGGCTGCGTTAATAATTTGAGCGCTTGGCACGCCTGCAAGCCAAAATGCAATTTGCCCGTAAAGATGGCGTCTATTGGGAACTATCTATAGTGGACACTGTTGGGAAAACTTCCATCACCTACCACACGAACTGACGGTGGAATTGTTGCGACCTGCATGCAGTGTTGAGTGCACATGATTTTGCTAACTCAACATAAGAATGTCTTGCTCCAAGACTATCCATTATTTTAAGGTGAACGTTTCATGCCAGAATGGTCTGCGATGTCTAAAAAACCTTCTCCACAATTATTTAAAAAAATACACTGTATCAGAATCGAGGAGCCAAAAGCCCGACGAGAGGTAAACAGACAATTAAAAGCCCAACCCTAAGTTCAACTAGTGGGTAATAAAGCTATATTTGGGAAAATGCATATTGTTTTAAAGTTTATATCAATGGATTTTAAAACTGATAACTTTTATTTCCTTTCATCACCTCTTAGTTCAACCAGTCTTTAATCTAAATAACAAAATTTCATCCGAACAGTAGTTGTGGAATAATGGCTTCATGTGAAGCTGCTGTTTGCATGAAGGGCTCCCTCTATAGAGCATCAATGCAGAGGGTTGAATTATCTCATTTTGAGTGGGAGTGTTCAAGCGCAATGGTTAGATGAGGCGGAGCAATTTGAAGAAAGCATTGAGCAAGCTTTGACAAAACAATTTGCTATTGTTTGATTTATTTCAGCTAAACCCTGTTCGGTTAATAATGGTTTGTCAAATCTATTCAACTGACAGAAACCATCCTCTTGAGGGCATTTGTTTCCTTTGCTAATGGCTGGTTCTTCATGTTTGTAGTGTATAGAAACCTTGCAATGGAGGGAATTCAATCATTTGTTGATGCCCTGGTTAAGGGCTTCCATGATATCATGTTTCATTCACTCAACCTTGCCCTTTTGGCCACCCTCATCCTTGCCAATGTCTTGTACCTTAACTTCAACTATCCGCAGTGGGACGAATTTCATAGCACTATTTAGCGCAGAATTCTGCATTTTATGGAGCGCTGTAGAAACAGAATCCTACAGGATATGTAAGCACCAAATTCTCTGATTTATGGGACACTCTAAGCACAGAATTCTGTGGTAAGCCAAGTTAAAAAACTTGGCCCAGGTTGCCAAACATAGACCAATGGTAGACCATGAGAACCTTGTCTAAGAACCTTGTCAGAGCTTGCTCAATAATGTTGTAGCAATGAGGCAGATGCATGCTGTCAAGCAGATTGTAAAACGGTCTAACTGCAATCAAAAACAGAGCAACAAATTTGCCTTACATGCCCCCAATGCAGACCATGACAGAGTGTTGAAGTCAAAATTTTGGGAATAAAACCAGATGATTATGCAGTTGTAGTTGCTAGGTAGTCAGAGTAAGGTGACCAAACCAGTATTAGATTAGTTAAATCGAATTGAATTGAACTTTCCCCCAAAAGAGTCTGCATTACAAATACTCATTGATTGCATTTTGATCTTGTGTAACCGTCTGACAATGTGCCTTGAAGTTCATTCTAAGTCCCCTTTCACTAAAATTGCATTTTCGTTACAGAGACATTTTTTTCAACATTTTTTTTCATCATTCAAGGTTTTAAAAAATTAGTTTCTCCATCTGTTCATTATGATTAATTTTTGTAAAAAATGTTTAATCAGGAAAAAATGCAATTGTTATTTGCTTCAGAAAATGCAAATTTGGTTATTCCCTTTGATCGAGCAGTGTTTTTTTAGTACAAGGCTGGGGATGCTGTAGAGTTTAGAGGCAAACCTTTTGCATACGTCTCATGAATTGTCTAATGTCGCTAGCAAAGAACATGGGAGCTTCTCCCATGGACAGGGACCTCTGTGATGGAAGAAGGAAACGAGTCAAGTCAAAACATGATTGACCAATCAACTGCTGTCGAATCCCCTATTGGTTCTAAAATTATGTTAAGCAATGGATAAGTTAAGCAGTTCATTGTGTCTAGTGCTTCACAAACAAATACAAAACACATTTTGGTAAATGGGATTTTTTTAAAGCAAATTTTGAAGGGAAAGATGCAATTAAAGTTTGGGATGTTGTTTAAGTATAAAGAACATTTTAAGTTTACTTCAGATGTGTTTTAGTAGAACTTCACGTAGAATTCTGCAAGTTAAAAGTCAGCCCAGCATGCAATGTCACCTGTCTTTTCAACATGACCATTTTTAAAAAAGCAAATTTTTTTAGCATTCTTTTTTAAGAACTTGTGTACATGTATTATTAAAGAGCACACAAACTTGATTGGGGATGGGATTTAAACAGTCATAATGGGACTAGGCTAGTTGGGACTAAACGGTCGCGATTTCAAATAG
>CM021538.1:533970-546341 GCA_010994315.2 Pisaster ochraceus | reverse complement strand
AATGGAAATCGCACAGTAAGCACAGAATCGGTCGTTAAGCAGCTCTATGAAATTAGGCCCTGGTCAATCCTATCAAAATGTAACATTATTTCATTTTCATTGAGTAGTTAACATTTCTTAGACCAAGACCATAGTCTTGTCTCAAAATTTGACTTTTAAGACCTGTGTACATTATTAACCCTCTGACATGATATTCTGTTCTTGTAAGGGCAAGGCAGATTTCTTTTAGTACAGGACAATTTAAATTTCAACTGGAGAATCTTAAGGGGCATCATGGCAATAACCAGAGGCATGGAAGTGATTGCCTCCGTTGCCTCCATGATGCATCATCCCTCTAGTCACATTTTACATGTGCTTTGTGTTTCTGATACCCTTTAAGTCAAGTCCCAATGACCACAAATTCATCCCAAGGCTTTGTCCAAGTTTATGTGGCCTGAGATTTTCCTTGTGATGTGATGGAAAAGCCCTACATGTTACAAGCACACATCACTGGAAAGAAAGATGGAGGATTCCATTAACCACAGGAATGCTCCAACCCAAAATGTTATGGAATTTAAGAGAAAAATATTTATTAACATCTGTAGTGCTACAAAATAATACCTTCTGGAATGGAAATGACTGTTCAGTTAAACACAAAGTCAAATGGTCTTCAGGTTTATGTTTCTGTACGTTGGTAGAACCAAGTTCTGAATGGTGCTACATGTACATGTAATGACTGGAACCTTGTCTGTAGTGTTAATCCCAGTTCATACTTCCTGCGAATGCGAATGCGAATGCGAAGCGAATTTTGACGTCACAGGGCCATTTTCGCAGCGAATGTTTTGCAGGAGTTGAGCACATTTCAACTGCTGCGAATTATTCGTTGCGAATTTGTGGCGTCAATATTCGCTTCGCATTCGCGTTCGCAGGAAGTATGAACCGGGCTTTATACCTGTGCGTACATGTATAAACATACATAGGTAAGCAGATGAACTTATTTCTGCCAAACTCTCCTCCCTGGTTTTTGCCAGAGTTTGATGGATTAAATAACTACACAGCCAAATGATGGTATGTATAAATCTATATGAATGCCTGACATTGGTCAATGTCATTGAGTTATGAAATAGAGTTAGACAGAACACTCATTATTATTCAAACTAAACTGCGCTGTTCCACCATGGGCATGAATCCCAATTGGGTATATTACATACAGACGTCCGATTGGGATTCATGGGCATGATTCCCAATTGGGTATATTACATACAGACGTCCGATTGGGATGCATGGGCATGATTCCCAATTGGGTATATTACATACAGACGTCCGATTGGGATGCATGGGCATGATTCCCAATTGGGTATATTACATACAGACATCCGATTAAAAATGTCAAGTCGTGTCTCATGGTTTTGTACACCCTCTAGCTAAGTTCTGTTGTTTATAACTCTATGGTCCATGCATTGTTTTGTTTCTTCATGGTTTAACTCGTACTCTTGTTCTGATTCTCTTTCAGGTTCAAGCGGTCAACAGATGCTGAGGTTTTCTCTTGACAGTAAAAATGTCAAATGTTGCCAGGCCAGCAAACACACATATCTTGTCAACATGCAGGGCAGATCCGTACTGCTGCATTTTGGCTCTGATTTTGGTAAGTGTACAGATTTGGGCCCAGATGGTGTTTTCATAGCTTATTTAGTGGGTGTGAAAGCTTACACAGAAGTGACATTTCCTAATTAATACACTAACAGAGTTGCCTTGACTATGATTGTACATTGACGATGCCATAAAATATGTCCTTTTTCTGTTCAAAACCACAGAGTTATCCAGGTTTCATAACATCGTTGAGGGCGCTATACATAATGCGTCCAGCACTACCAAGGAATCTGTGTTCACAGAAAGAACAGAAGAAGCTTCTGCATCTCAGTACTTTCAGGTAAATATGTTGCCATGGTATAATCACTGAGCTTAACATATTGTTTTGAAAGTACCCCATTTTTAGTATTTTCATTTTGTTTTCCAATTACAACCCAGTTCTGATTGAATGAATCTGGGTAAAGGTTTTTTAAACATGCTTATTATTATTCTAATGAATATTGTTGTCCACCTTTTCCTGCAGTTTTATGGATACTTGTCACAGCAACAGAACATGATGCAGGATTACTTCAGGACCTCTACATACCAAAAGGCCATGTTGCAGAATCATGAGGACTTCAGGAATAAGGTACAACTTCTTGGCACTTTTCTGTTTTTCTTCCCGTCATCAAAGGTGTATCCCAAACTTCAGAGACCAGGGATGAGCTCCAAGTGACTAGAAGTTTAGAAAATCACAGTATAGGGGTGCGCTACCAGAATGCCAATTTATGTTTCTTATTTGTGGTTGAGGGAAAAGTCATTTTCAAGGAAGGTAGTTTAAGCATGCAGAGATCTCAATCTTCCACTGAGGAACTATTTTACCCTTCCATCCTCGCGTACACATCCACAGGGAAAATCCTTACTTTCATTTGCAAAGGTGATCACAATCTTGCACATTAAAATGGTGTTGCGGTTTGACTAATGTGAAGATAGGTAACCTTTTTCCTCTAAGTGCAGAAAAAAAAGTTTCTCTAAGGCAAATAAAAAATACTTTGTACTTTGGCACATTTGAATTCTTCAGAGTTTGTTTGTTTCGTTTTTTGGACAGAGTAACACTTGGTTGTGTTTATTTACAGGTTGTGCTGGATATGGGAGCCGGGTCAGCAATTTTGTCATTTTTCGCAGTCCAAGCTGGTGCCAAGAAGGTGTATGCTGTAGAAGCTAGCTCCATTGCTCTTCAGGCACAGGTAAACAAGATGCAGGCTACCAGTCAACAAATAAGAAACTCGCCTCATTATTCAAAAGTGACATTGTCCTATTTTCACACAACATAACATGAAATGTTGTATTCCCATCAGTTTCAACCAAAACTGACATCAATTATCATCAAAACATCAAACATAAATAAGCTCATTATACTTTTTCTTTGTATTTTTTTTCCTTTTTTTTTACAACATAAGTGAAATCACCCGGCAATTATTGTCGTACAAGCGTAAAAAACATGGTGTAATAAATTGGCAGTGTGTATCTATAAATTGGTCATGACGGATAAGGACTTACTCAGTGTTCTTTGGGTTCTATAACTACAGTTGCTAACAATGTACTCTTTTGCATAGTAGTGAACTCTGATAATCCAAATTCCACCCCTTACCCCTTCTCTGACCTTTATCCCTGCAGGCATTAGTAGAAGCTAACAAGTTGTCAGATCGTATCACTATTCTTGCCGGGAAAATTGAAGAATTACAAGTGCCTGAGCAGGTGGACATAATCATCTCTGAACCAATGGGCTACATGTTATTCAACGAGCGCATGCTGGAAAGCTATCTACATGCTAAGAAGTTCCTCAAACCAGGAGGTGAGTGGCTGTAGTTTTGGGATCAACTTTTGTCGCACTGTCAACATTTTTCCTTAACAGGGATTCGCTGGCCAAATGCAGGTTAGAACTTCTGAGGACCAGTCAAAATTATGTCCAATTGGTGTAATTGGCTAGTTCATTGCTATCTAAGACTACATGTAAACTACTGCCTGCACTGGTTTCAAACTGAGGTACCATACAAAATGACAGCTGTAAAAGATGTGGACCAGTGAAAAGGCTAATGACAAATTAGCTGGTCCCCTCTGGCCATTCACTGAAAAAGTTATGGGTATGTCCTTGTTATCCTTCAGTCCAAAGCAGGGAACCAGATTGACACCATATGATATTAATGTTGAGGCTTTGTAACCTGTTTGTGAAGGGCTTCATGAGCCTATTGCACAAACACTAGTCAAGTTTACCTCCGCCGATTTCACAAAGAGCTAAGATTGATTTTAATATATGAGTTTTCTGTATAACCATAATGATTTGTATTATGGCATCTCACTTTGCTTAGCAATTGAGGTGATGCACTGCTTAAGAACTTTCTTAGGTCTTTAAAAATTGGCCCCTGGAAGCTAGTCAAACTTGCTTCTTAAGCAGCTTAGCTTTCTAGTCAAAACTTAGCAACCTGTTTGTCTGGAACCATGTATATTTTACATGGCATCATCTCATCTTAAACAGACCAGTCATATGCAGTTGAGTTAACTTTGGGACTACAATGTAGATCCAAACAGTTAGTGCAAGGCTTGATGTGGTTTGCAGTCTAAGTGTGCTGGGGAATCAAGTTCTGATGAAATGGACTGTGCTGTATTTGTACATCAAAGTATTACAACAAAGGGCGTGGTTCTTGATCTCTAAAGTCAATAAATGGCCAGAGTTTGTTGACAGATCTTCAAAAGTGATCCCCAAACTCAATATATCATAAATAAAGGCAAAACAGGAACTACTACAGCGTTCTCCCTTAACAGGGGTCAGCTGGCCAAATGCCGGTGAAACTTTAGTGGACCAGTCAGCATTCTGTCCAACTGGTCTGCCTAGTTCATTGCTTCCAATAGCTACATTGTAATCTACTCCATGCATAGATTGGTCATTTATGATCTCAAATTCAAGTCCCATACAAATGACAGTATTGAAAGGTTATGTTAAGATATTGAACAGCGGAGGATTAGTGACATGACAAGATAACTAAGTGTTGTTTGAAGCTTTACATGATGTGGAAAAATGCTGTGATCACACCAGCTCTTTTTAGAGCAAACACTCCTCCAAGAAATATTTGACCCATGGTTGTACCTGCAACTCTACTATTGAGAGTTACTTCTTATCAAGCTAACTGCTCATGTTGGCTAGTTACTACTCAGCAAAGTTCAGGGTAAACCCTTTATTATGTATTAAGCAGTCTCTACCCAAAAAATAAAAATACAATAAATATTTTTACAACAATCCTAGTATTTTCAAATTCTGTTGGAAAATGATGACAAGTACTTACCTAGCTATTGCAAAGGTCCGTTTCAAGCAAGCACACTTACCAGCGAAATATGTTAAGAGCCCAGATTTCAATCAGCTTCTGTGAAGTGTCAGAAAGTTATGTTTTTTTCATGTATTTAAGTTTAGACACACCAATAGTATCAAATCTGATAAATATTTCTGAAATATTTTCATTCAGGAAAAATGTTCCCCACCATCGGTGAGCTTCACTGTGCACCATTCTCAGATGATGCCATTTACATGGAGCAGTTCACAAAAGCTAATTTCTGGTGAGTTTTTCATTCTTTCTCTTGTTTATGGTTTTACCCTACACCCTTTGGCTAAGTTGTCAATTTTGACTAGTTTGAAGTCATTCTTTTCTGGTCTATATTTGTTCACAGGTTTGTTAAAAGATTTTATGAAAACTAGAGTATTGGAATAAACACACTGATCAAAACCAACGATGGATCTTTCCTTTAAATACTCAAGTTTGGTTTCTGCACATAAACATAACCTCGTATTTATCATGAACCTCATTTACCATGTCCCTTTTGAAAGTTTTGCGCAAATTGAACACTGCCTCCCGTTTTGTATTCTTTACATATTATAGCATGTTACGTGGGAACCCCATTTTCCCCAAAATGTTTGAACACAGGCATCAAGTTTAGATAACAACGGAGTAGGTGTGAGGTTTACATCCATGGGAGTAACCGAAATGATGTGTTGTTCCGAGAAGAATGGAGATTTTGAACAGTTTACTTTTCAATCAGTGTGCTGTACTCGTCTTTAAGATTTCCCTTTGAAGCTGAGCAGAGCACACTGATAGAAGTACGAGACTCTCTTTATCTCAACCTTGGTTTTTCTGAGGAGCATCACTTCTCCCAGAGCCAGGTTCTTATTCACAAGCATGTTGTCATAAACCTATTTAGTTTTTACTTCCTACACCAAGTTTCAAGTCTTTCTTTTGCTTTCTGTCTCCCTTCACACTTTCCCTGAGGGCTTGGACTGCTGGTCACATTGCAAGTCACTTTTGCAGATTCACTGGATTCTTTATCAACATAATAAATTAAATCCACAAATAACCTTTTTTTCCCGCTCCCTCCCAGGTACCAGCAATCCTTCCATGGGGTGAATCTAACCAGGCTAAGGGAAGAAGCCCTCCAGGAATATCTTAGACAACCAATAGTTGTAAGTTATCTGTTAACCCTCCTACTGTATGACCATTCACTATCATCCACTGTGGTTTTGAATTATGCCAGTTTGCACATTGTAACCATGTTGTGAACGCATGTACACATTACACACCTGCGCACAGTTAGTTTTATTGCAGTTGTGCCACTATCGGAACCAGTGCAGTTAAAAGGTTTCAAATGGTTGGTCAACTCACTGGAAAATGCTACCAAGAGGTGGAGAGTTATTACACATTACTGTTACGTAAGACTTGAATTTTTTTGTTATAAGGATACAGTGACGACATCTTTGAAAGATACTATGTTGCTGTGTATGGATAGGTATAAATAAATATACAACTTTGTAACAACTGCACTTAGTATGACTTTAGGCTGTGTTTCTCACTGTATTGGATTACTGAAACAAAAAGATTGTTGTTTCCATACCATCATGAATGATGGGAGGCTTGTTGCCATGGTAATGTCCATCTCAATTGTTGAAACAATTCATATTACTGAATATTTCTAAGCCACTGTTCCCAACGGTGGAAAATGGTTTGAAATTTATCTGTGAGTTCAAAAGCAATCCATGTACAAAGTGTTGTTGATTTTTTTTTTATTAACTGAGCTTCAACAATTCCACAGTGAAAAAGTCTGTAAAATGAGGTAAAATTAATTCATAATTGTTGTACTTTTTTTCTTGTAAACAGGACACCTTTGACATCAGAATATGTCTGGCTCGGTCCCAGAAGTACACCGTGGATTTCCTGAAAGCTCATGAGAGCGATTTACACAGAATAGAGATCCCACTTCAGTTTATTGCTCATCAGTCTGGGGCTGTGCATGGCTTGGCTTTCTGGTTTGATGTAGCCTTCTGCGGAACAATGTAAGTTTATTTCATCCATATATCTGAAAGAGGAGTTCCAAGGTCAAATTAAGATTATATTCTCCCCCCCCCCCTACATTTGATGAAGACTCTTATCTATTGAAAAAAAGAAAACATCACAAAACTCAATTTCACTTTAGAGCCCTCTTTAATTATACATAAGGAATAGCTGTATATTCAAGAAATGTTAATTTTTATGTATGTTTGTATTTCTCCTTGTACATTCAACCTGCTTAGCAACACTGTTTAGATTTTGAATTTCAAACTTACACTTTGTTATAACAAAGACAAATTGACTAGAGCAGGATTTGAACCAACGGCCACCGGATAAACGTGTTGGCACTCTACCAACTGAGCTATGTTTGCGGTGTCCTAATTTTGTCAATATCTTTGTTGGAGGGTGCCGTATAGCCAGGGATCACACCCAAGTTACTGATACAACCTGAGAAGTGGAAGCCAGGGGATCACCTTAAGGGGATCTGCCTTTTTTATTTGTCATAATCCCACCATGACACATAGAGTAGTCTTTTTACAATCAGAAAGCACTTTATGCTCTATCCTCGGTGTATATCAGAGCCATTCATACCTACCTCTGAGATCTGAGATGATCCAACAATGATCCAACAAACTACTATTAAACATTTCTATGACTTATTCTTCATGCGGTGATTTAAGCTTCATTTGATGCAAATCAAAGCTATGATACGATCTCCCCCAATGACTCCGTACCTCTGACTCCTTACAGATCTTCAAAAAACAGCTCAAGACATATCTTTCCAAATCTGCTTACAATTAATCCATCACACCTTCTCATCCTCATGAAATGCTGTTATTTCTGTCAAGTCTTTAATTTTCTTCACCTTGGTTAAGCACCTAGGAATAATTGTGCTCTACAAATGCCTGTTGATTGATTAATTGATTTCTCTATTGATTGACTGAATTTGAATACTTTTATATGGTGTGAGCGCTTGTACAAGTGCGGTGTCCATTTTCTCCACATTTTCTTGTTTTCCAATCGTAACTTTTCCTGCATTGTTTTAGAACCAGTTAAAACATCTTACCTCGTTTGATTCAGGCATAGTTTAAAATTTCTGCTACATAATAATTCTTATGCAAATACTATAGTTTGTTGTTATAAAGTGCCAAGACCGTTACTATTTCTGTAAATCTGCCACTGGTGATGATTCAGATGTATTTTAATTGTAAACCATTTATGAGTGAATGAATTAACATTGACATCTTCCATTTCCTATGTTTAAGTTGGTAATTTTCTTTTGTAGAGTATTGTAGTTTATTTTATTCTCAGACTGTTTGATTTTCCCCTTGCATGATCAGCCATTTGCATGTAGAGCCTCGAATTGGGGAAAGCAGTGAATAGAAGCACAGATGCATAAATACAGTACAAATGAAGCATGAAGTCAAGGCTCTATACACACATGGTGGATCCGTGCAAGTAGCGAACACTGAACACTTTATATCTTAGCTAGTTTCATTGCTTCTTAGCAACCTCTTCCCCCACCCTACAAGGGACTTATCTGTACATCAAAACTAAGACCTTAGAACGTTAAATGTTAACATTTCATTATTTGGTATTGATTCTGTTATCATTAGGCAAACAGTGTGGCTATCAACAGCACCCACAGAACCTCTCACACATTGGTATCAGGTCAGTTGCAGTTATACCCTGTTTTTACTGTTGTTATTAAGACAAACTATAAGTAGTAAACTTGCGAGTACAAACATGTATAAAACTATTTGGGAGAAGTGTTGGTTGTGAGAAGAGCCAGTGTGGATCACAAAAGAGTTTTAGACATGATTGTAGCTGCAAGTTTTCTGTCAAATTTTTTTATTATGATCTACACCATGCAAAGCTTCAATCATCACTAGCCGTTTTTATTGTTGAAATTTTACCTTGTTTCTGTGTACTTTAATGTTATGACTGAATATTTTTTGTAAATATTTTAAGTGTATTTTATGCTGGTATTTTACTTTAAGGCCAAGCAAATTTCCCCATGTAGAACAAATACATGTTTAATGTAAAGGTTTGAACCTAACTCATATTATTGTGTGTTTATGTTGCAGGTACGTTGTTTACTAAGGGCCCCTATCTATGTCAAGCAAGGTCAGAGCCTGTCTGGAAAAGTAGTACTCATTGCCAATAAAAGGTAAGATTACCAATGAAAATACATGTAGTATTCATTGCCGATAAAGGTCAAAATGTTTTCCCTTTGTTTTGTCATTGGTGTCCATAAGGTACAAAAAATTAGAACACTCCTTCAGTTAATCAAATTGTTACTTTCTCTGTCTTAGGCAAAGTTATGATATCGACATTGAGTTGCAGTCAGACAGCAGCGGGGCCCGCTCCAACAACCGACTGGACCTGAAGAATCCGTTCTTTCACTACACCGGACAGCAGCCACAGCCTCCTACCGGTAGCCATGAGACATCACCCAGTGAGAAATACTGGGAAGGCATCCCCCAGACTGCTGCCGTTAATGGTCTACAAGATACTAACAGCATGCAGGGAGTGTCGTCTGTACAGCCAAACATGACGCAAAGTTTTAATCTTATACCTTTGGGTAAGTCTAGCAACTCTGTTGTCATCGGGCTGTCTTTAGAGGAGGGGATTCAATATTTTAAGGAGGCTGTGTACCATTTTTCGATCGGTCATATATAGTTCCTGGCCTCATGTTCAGAGTTGCCCAAGTTTTTTTACATGTTTTTCTATAAGTCCTATTAATATTTCTATGCATGCTTCTAGCCTGTGTTTTTTCATGAAATTTTGGGTTGCCCACCAGCGCTGTTTGTCATGTTTGACCGTATCTGGTGGGAATGGGTTGGGTTTAAAAACAAAAACAAGAAAAACCTCCTGTCTTTAAAGCTGATAAGCACAAACAACTTTTGCTTAGTAGAAATATGTTACCAGCTGAAACCCTGTGTAAAGTACATTGCCTACGACAGGGTCACTGCAAATTTTTAACAGCTATAAGACATTTGGCCGAGCTGACGGAGCTCTGCCATGTTCAGGAAGAACTGAGTATTGTGCTGCATTCAGAAAGCACGGTTAGCAAAGGTAAAGACATGTTTAGAATACAACTTTGGTGTTTTGTGAAGAAACTCCTTGTGGAAATGTACTTTCTTTTACATGAACAACCTAGAGTTGGATTCCCTTTATCTTGAAAAAGACATATTTGGTGAAATGTCTGTAAATATTTCCACATTTCATGAAACCCTCTTACTTTCAATAATATTTGGTAAGTTGACCATTACTTTTAAATTGTGCAACAATACAAGTTGTTTGTGGTGGCACAACTGTACACAGAACTAACTGAACTGGGCAGGTACATTCATCTCATGGCATAGTGAGTCTGTCGTGAATAATAGCACAATATCCCCTATACATGTCCGAATGCGCATGAAGGGTGCGCAAAGGATTCTGTGTAAAATCACAGTCCAAGTAACACACGGGGAACCATCATGGTGCGGTGATTTTTAGGCAACACAGTACACAACAATAAAAACCTGTCATAGCTACATGTAACTTACTGGCAGTTTGATGTATTTTTTAACTGGTACTCAGTTTGCCAAGATGCAGCACAATATGTTTTTAAGCCTGTGTTGTTATTGTTGTTACCCCACAGCCAATGCAGAACCAATCAGCCACACAGGCATACTACCAGGAGGTACAACCCAACGTCAGCAAACCATTCAGATCCCTTCATCTGTAGGCACCCTAATGAGCAACGGTACCCTCCCCTTCATGCAGAACGGACACCAGACCTTTGCAACTACAAACACCTTCCCCATGGTGGCCCCCGCTCAGTTCTCCATCGTAGGGGCGACTGATCAACTAAGCCTCCAGCCAGGGACTGTCATTCTACAGGGTCAGCCTGGAGTCCAAGGGTAAAACGAACATCAGTAGTCAAGTAAGATTCTTCTGTCCGTTACTATTCCATCAATTAACTAATCTTGATGAGTAATTTAATTAGACCACATATATCCCATAATGGAGATTTGGTCCACTTCTTCTTCTTTGTTTTAGCTAATATAAACTGTATAAATAAGTTCACTGTGGTGACACGTAACAGTGTGTCACCTGCTGTTTTTGTGCAGTGTCATTTTTACATTGTTTTTACATGAGCCATGTTCGTGTTGTGGCCATTTTGTTAAATTTCCTGAATGCTGTTAACAAGTATGAATGCTAGGATTTCTTCCAAACCTTGGTTTTATGCTTTAGCTGTGACTTAACACTCCGTATGATGTTGAACACTGTGCAAAATGTACACTGCTTCAAAATTCCAAGTTTGACTAGCCCAAGCTGGAAGTGAAGCCTGAGTTGGAAGTGAAGCCCAAGCTGAAAAGTGAAGCCCAAGCTGAAAAGTGTAGCCCAAGCCTATGTTTGGAAAAGGCCCCTGGGTCTTCTCCCAAACCTGGGCACAGGCTGCCGATCCGGCTCGGGCTCCGGCTTAGACTTTCTCAACAATTTTGGAGCAGTGTACATTTTGCATGGCGTTTCCAACATCAAACAGAGCCGGAGTTGAGCCTAAGCCGACATTTGAGCCTAAGCCGACATTTGGAAAAGGCCCCAAGTGTTCATATTTAAGGTCACCTTGGAAATAGTCTGGTACCTTTTTATGACTAGCATTTGATTGATTGTACTGGCAAACAAGAAACCCAACAAAACTGAATGCTGTGAGATAATCTTTTTCAGAATTTACGTCCATTTTGCAAATTAAAATCTTCGTACCATGTTTATTTTTTGAGGTGGGTCTTCTTCATTTCTGTCATTGTGAATGTCTTCACAAAGGGACACAATTATTACAATTTATTTATTTGTGTTTATTAAAGGGAGTGGTAAGAATAAACAAAATAATATTAGATGCTGGCATTTCAGGATTAAATCACTTTTTAACTTGTGCACTATATTGCTATACCTGTACATCTCCTTGACAAAATTAAAAGGAAAACAAACTTAATAAGTGAGCACCTTTTGGACGTAAACTTCCTGTTCATTAGTTTAGTAAGTAAAAACAACTGAGATATTGTGCAACTGATGTCGTTATTGGACCAAGTGTAAGGCCATGTCTGAATTGGTGGCTACAGCTATGGCTACGGCTGAATGGCTGCATCATCATGTGTTTAAGAATAGAACGTCCTTAGCAACAGTCGTACATGTAGCTGTAGCCGCCAATTTAGATACAGGCGTCACACTGTACTGTGCAACGCATACATTGTATACTGTCAGAACTGGATGCTGCTGAAAACTAGCTAGGCATTCTCATTGAGTTACATGAAACGTACAGGGTTTTCTTACAATGAGGTGGCCTACAAAATGGCGATATTGCAAGCTTTGTTCTGATGCAGTTTCACAAGGTGTCAAGATATACTCAAAGTATTAATGACTGGGCTTTACTGAGTGCAGTTATACCTGCACATAGTGTGACTAGCA
>CM021538.1:442835-512099 GCA_010994315.2 Pisaster ochraceus | reverse complement strand
AGTAAGAAACTAAGTATTGGGCAGCAAGTTTCTTGCCTGTAAAAGTAATTTAAATAAATTTATTTTTTTAGGAAAGTTTTGGCAGTTTTTAGTGTTCAATCATTTACTAGTTACTAAATATTTTAAGTTAATTTGCAAAACTGCCACAATTTGTTTGGATTTTAGGTGACATTATGACCTTTGATAATCGCCGTGTCATCCATGGTCGAGGTGCCTTTGAAGTGACCAGTAACAGCAGCCGCCATCTTGAAACAGGCTACCTGGAATGGGACGAGATCAACTCACGCCTGCGTCTGCTTCAGCATCAGTTCCAAGCAAGCATGTAAAGCCAGGGGATGGTAAAAGCTTAACTCCCACTGGTAAAAAAACAGCAGCATATACACTTTCAGAGTCACAATATTATATGATAATCAAGAGGCTGTGAATATTGGCTCAAGACTGAACTTTTTTTAATTTGTAAAACTTAAGTTACAACCTAAACTTTAATTTATTGAAAATTTGGTAAAACCAAGCTGTTTGAACAACATCATGACAGCAGCAGATGCTTTTTGGAAAGAAAAGTATGTTTTGGTGTTTAATTACTGGAGGACCTTTGTTTAATGACAAAAACAATTGTAAATGCTCACAAAGAACATCCAAATAGTCTGGCCCCACTTTTAGTACTCCAGTCAGTATTCTTGCTTGTATACAGGGAGTATGACAATGGTGGTAGTATGAAGAAACATCCTTAATAGACTGCGCAAGCGTCAAACGGATTTGAATCTTGATGTGTGATGGAAACCAAATCACACACCTTAACGCAAACGCAGGGCAACACGTCAATATGCATGAGATTTGCAGTCTGTTGAGCATGCTTTGCAACATACAGTTGAAGTTGAGGCTGTCATAAAGTACAGTTGAAGTCAAGGGGGCATAACATACAGATGAAATCAAGTCAGTCATAGTGTACAATTGAAGCCAAGGAGAGGTACAGTGATGATGTGCTTCAATTTAAAACAACATAGTGGTCTATAGTGAAAATGGAATCAAGTTTATTTATGTCATCATGTGTTACAAATAGCCAAACAAAATTGCTCAGAAACATCAAAATGCACAGTTCGAACTTTGAAATTTGTCAGATTAATACAAGAAAATTATTTTTGTAAATCTTACCTTGAAATCCGATAAACAAATTAAATACATACTTCAACACTACCAAAATACTACTCTAACCTTGTATTAACTATCACATTTACACTTTTTGAAGTTATTATTGCGTTTGTCTTTTGTTTGACTGTTTATTTTCAAAGGTATTTCTATTTTTATTTATTTTGACTTTAGTGTAGATGGTAGAAATACTTAGCCAAATTAAAAGGAAATTTTGAATACTATATGAAATAATGTTCTTTCTTAATTATCGCATAATGTACGAATCAAGGTTGCATGTTGTAATACAACATATTATTTTATGTAGAGCAAACCCTAGCATAAATGTATCCCTTCTAAACCTCAGTATTTGCCAAATCGTAACCAAGTGACTTTATTTTGCCTTGGGGGGAGGGGGTTACCAAATTTTGAATTCACACATTTTTGCATAATGAGTCCTAGATTGACTGACATTACTTCTGGTTTAGCTTGTGACATTCTCGACACCAGAGGGCCATTGCAAAGGCCAGTCTGATCTCGTTATGTAGACAAAGGAAATTAAGCTCTTGTTTGCTTATAGACCACCAGTGTGAAGGTTGAGATGGAGTTTAAGGATTTGGTGAATATAATTTTTCAACGAACAATTAATGGCATTTATGCCAGAGTATATATCTATTCCCTTCTAATGATTAAGTGCACTTGGTACGATGCAGATTAATTCAGTCATCTGATATATATAAATTAGTTATACATAAATTATGCTCATTTCTTCCTCCTTTAAATTTTAATTGAGTTTGGGAAAGTAAAATAGGTTCATTAATTAATTATTAAAAACATGCTTTCGATTTAAGCTGTATTTTTACGAAACATTGACATGACGTTTTTATCTGACAAGAAAACGTGTTCAGTGAAACTTACAAATGGTTTTAACTTTATTATATCGCTTTGTGCTGTTATTTGTACCCTAAAGTTATCATTAAATACTTTATTAAATTGTTTTCAATTTCATTAATTGATTTATTGTCATTTATTTGTTTATCTTTGCTTTCATGAGAATTGCACTTCGTTAATATATTTCAAGAGAGTACAGCATGGATGACGATCTGATACAAAACGTGTCAGAAAGCACTCTTCGAGTTTAAGTTTACGGTGACTGCCAGTCGGTGCTTAACAACGTAACAATTACGGGTACCTCTGTGTTTTATTTCATCAACAATACGTTTATTTTTTTCCATGGAAAGAAAAGATATCGAATAATTTATGTTTATAATGGCACTCGTAAAATTTTACGGTTAGTTGCAACATCCATGCTGCCAGCTGAATCGCCCTAAATCGTAGTAAACCTACGTAAACACTTTTATTTTTTTTACAGTAACATTTCGGTACCAACTTTAAGCTTTTAGATTGAAGACATATTGATTGAATGTAGTCCATGTTATTTTTAAAACCAGTCAAATTACCCGCAGGCCTCGAAAACTACTTAGTGCATTTTTCTAGTCCCTTTGCGAGCCAGTAATATGGTTAAGAAAAATTCTTGCCCGTCTGTCGATGACGTCAATGATGTCTTCAATGGCGGCTGGTCCTCCTTGGTTTTCGCAGTAGCTACCGTCGGCTGTGAGTGAATTGAGGAGCATCTGATGGAGACGAGCCTCCTTGAATATGGTCACAGCTCGCGCTGGGAAACTGCAATGGAAGTGAAAACAAGACAAGTTAAGGGATAGTGCGTCATTGGTTCATGGAGAAATCAACTCAATCATTATCCTTACACATCACACATCCAGCCTCTAAAAACATCACCAACTTCAGCGCTGATGTTTTATTCATAGCAACTAAAATGGTTTAGTCCGGTATTTTTTACACTGTCATATGTACTTATTTCAACTGCTGCAAATTGAAATAGGCTACGTGATATTTGGGGGGGGGGGGCTTCACGTGCAATTTCGGGTCCTCGACAATATTATTTCAACATACTGAAATGTCTCTGGAGGATTGGCACGTTTATGAACTTGATATTCAGTAAGCTACCACTGGGCCCAATTTCATAGCGCTGCTTAGGGGCCTAATGGTAAGCAAATGTTAGTAGAAAAATTTGCCTAAGCGGAAGCGTTTTTCACAGGTTAGCAAGAAAAATAAGCAGCCATCTTGCGCGTTCACTATGGATTTGCATTGTTACGTCATACATTTTAAGCACCGGAAGGTTAGCATACCTTTTCGTGTGCTTACGGTTAGCAGCGCTATGAAATGGATGTCGCACTGTAAGCACAAAATTAGCTAAGCACAACAAAATTATGCTTATCAGATACGGTTAACAGCCAAAATATCTGTTGACCGGTATCCTGCTTATTTATGCTTAGCACGAAATTGTGGAGCAGTATTTTCTGCTTAGGCAGCTGTATGAAACTGGGCCCAGGGCCCAATTTCATAGAGCTGCTTAGGCACAAAAAGTAGCTAAGCACAACAAATTTATGCTTACCAGAATAAGGTTACGAACCAAGCTACCATGTCACATGTACAATTTGTGACTGGTGTCCTGCTCCTTTCTGCTTAGCAGACAATTGTTAAGCAATATTTTCTGCTTAAGCAGCTCTATGAAATTGGGCCCTGATTGGAAGGAATCAATTTTCCCCGAGAAATACTTTGTTGTGGTTGTTTGTAAGTCATCATGTTGTGACTTGTAATGATGTTGTTGCTGACGACGGTAGTTTGGTTAATGGCTTGTCCTTCATTATGGGTCAACGTTTAAATGCAAACAGCATGGGTTTGAAGACGGCGATGGTATACCGACTGGAATTCTGTGAATTTGTAAATGTCATATCTTCCGCAAATCTAAAAACCCTCTGCTGAAAATGATGACATTTAGAGGCAATACGTCACTACAGTGGTCTTTGGTGCATTCTTTCATCAAATCGGTATGGTCGACGAGACTACCGGCGCTGGTACGGGATTTCGCTTTGGGCTGGAGTTGGGGAAAAGTTGCCCTGGAATTTAAACAGCTCAAATGATACTGACCGAGGTTAGGTTGTTACACACAGTTCCTGGCAGTTATTTTGGGTGTTAACAAAGGGAAATGTGTGTGTTTTATTGTGTGGGGTGTTTATTGGGTGTTGCTTGGTGGGGGACTATTGGCTCAATTTTGTTGCGTCGTTGCAAGTGAAAGTCAAACCAGATAGCTCCAAATGTACGCAATTTCAGCTAGACAGGTTCACCCACAGAAAGGCCGAGTAGACCTATCCATGTCAGCTAGAGCAGAGGGTGGCCTGTAGTCCTGATAGCAATCATGACACGAGTGGTGTCAAGTTCCAAATCTGCTCCAACGACCAAAGAAACTTGTTTTTCTTTCCTATCGGGCGAGCAAATTCGGTTTTGAAACTATATGCGATTTGTAGTTGTCCCATAGGGTTAGTCTCATGCTCAGAGTGCAGCCTGTGAACGTTAAGGTTTAACCTATAGCTTTTAAAGATATGATGGAAGTGGCATAGTGATCAACAAAACACATGATCGACTTTTAACCTGACGGCCTACTATTTGTGAACTTATTCCAGTACCAAATGTGCTGAGGAATATTTCCGTCAAAAATGGCTGGCGTGTTAAGAACATTTTCGCCTCCTCTTTTTCCTGAAGGATCTCGGTTTTATTTCCTCTGTACGAAAATGCACAGACCATATATTTGAAATCTGACGTCAGAACGTTATGGGATTTTGACAAAGTGTGCACTTGAAGGGTATCAAACACAGTGGCGTTTAACACCATTTTAATGTGAGGTTAGAGACTTGTAATGTTTTCCAATTTTTTTAAGGACTCTATTAAAAAATGAGTGAATTACCAAACTGAATTTGACCTAGGAGTCCCTCTTTTTCTGTCAAGCTGGGACAGCGGATCACAAACTGGTCATGTTATTTTGTTCAAAGTCAACCGTCCTTCCTTCTTTCTTACCTGTTTGGTCCCCTGAGAAGCATGAAGTCTAACTTGTCATCAGGAGCACGTAGATCCACCAGGTTCTCTACCAGGATGAGTTTATCTGATTCCGATGAGATACGGAAACTACATCCAACCATCTGCTGATTGATCAAGGGGTTGCACTGCCTTGCTGCTTGGCCCCCTGCTATAGACACGCCACAACGGCGTTGCCTCTCAAATGGGTCCAGACCGCAACATCCCAGATCCAAGCGATGGTAAATCTTTGACAAGTTGCACAAAAAATATGTGAGGGTCGCGGTCATTCTTAGCTTTCAAATCCTTCAAAGTGATGGTGGACCAAAAAGGGACACCGACAGATTAATGCAGAGCAAAAAGGGGGTCGATTGCCGGAAATGGGATGACTATAAGCTCGACCCCCTTACTTTTCACTCGTCAGTCATAGGTCTTGTATTATAATTGAATATGGCAGTTGCGGCTTGCTTACCATTAGCTTACATAATGCGTACTACAAAATTCCATGTAACCACTCAATAGCTTATGAAGTAATACCTAAACTAGTTTCAGTAAGAAGTACAGATGAAGAATGACAATAAGGCGCAATAGACGACTGCACTAAAGACGCATGTAGCAAAGTTAAGTAAACATTAATTATTTATAAAACATAAATGAATGGAGCAATTGGAATGGAGTTGTTGATACTAACTTGTAAAAGAAAGTCAAAGACTGCGACGGCTCCCCAATCGTCTGCCACCACACTACTACATTCCTCTATCTCAAAGTGCCCGTCGATTCCGTCGCCCAAACAGTCACTTAATTGAGCTCTGGTGAGTTCGGCAAGTTCCGTGTCTTCGTACAGACTTGGCTCATAGAGCATCAGCGGGAAACTGACATCCACCGGCATCCCGATCTGCCGCCGGATCTCTACCGGCAATCTTCGGGAGATTGTTAGCAACGTTCGGTTGAAGCCGAGCACGCGATCCAAGTGAAAAGCGAGCACTCGGTGAATTTCGGATGGCGGGTACAGCACGGCACACATAACGCCTCGGTCCCCGCACGTCTCAGTAGTTCTCCTGTCGCTGTGGCCATTGGCTTCAACATCCTGATCATAAATTAAAATGCCCAAACCAAGTTTTCCAGCGAATTTAGGATGAATTGCTTGAAAACTGGAGATGGAACCGTCCGCTAAGTGTCTCAGCACATCAGCCTCCCTTTCACTAAACCACAGTGGGCGATTGTGAAGGTTCATCCCACTGTCCGGAGAGACCGGAGATCTTGCCACATTCTCCCGGCGGTCGTGCTCCTCTTCACGGCGAGAGTTTCTCCCATAATTTTTCGATAACTTGTTTTTGAGTTTAACGGGTGCGGGATAAAATCTTGATTGATTGAAAGCTACGTTAGTTTTAATATTTCCAGGAGCAATTAGTTTTTTAGTTGAAGGTGTTTTGTTGCCAGCTTTGCCTTCGGCCAAATTTAGTCTCAGATTTCTCGTAAAGACCAAGTTTTGTTTGGCATTACCTGCCTTTTTATAATCAACTCTGACGGTGACCTGCCTTGTGTTCGCGGTATTCCTTGATAAGCTGTCTGATCCTCGGTATATATTCCTCTCCTTGTCATTTCTGTGATTATTATTAGCACCTCGTGTGATATAGACAACCCTGGGGGAGTTTGACCTTTTTACCCCGCCCTCACCGTCACCTTTCCCCCGCTGGTTCTCAGACAGACCCCGGAACTGCCGAGGCGAGTCGATGTACAGATCCCAGCGTGTATTACCGTGGGGCTCGCCCTCGTTCTGTTGCCACGAGTCTATGGATATTACCCTCTCCTTGACAGAGAGACTACGGGGATCCATGGACCTACCACCGCCGCCCTCGGCCCGGTTGATCCCCCAGTAGAGGACGGAGTTGACGGCGATGAATGCTGAGAGGACAAGGAGCAGGATGTAGAGCCGGGACGTCATCAGAAAGCGACGCATACGGCGAGAACGCTGCACATTGCCTCGGTAGGGCACTGTCATCTGCAGTGTCAGCAAGTCAAAGAAAATAACAGCTTCAATTTGTTGGAATGTACTGACAATAGCAAATGAATCAAGACACAGTGAACGGTCTTGAACTATGAAGTTATTGTATAATATGGATAATACTTTGTGTGCTTATAGAGCTACAAACGTGAGATAAGCGTTATTTTAACTCAGACTGAGTGTTTATCAAAATGTAATTTGACCAATGACCGCAGACGCAGCCAATGGAAGCAAATCATAGTCCGAATTGGCGGCTAATATGGCTACGGCTACAGCTACGGCTACGGCTAGATCTCCGCGTCATCATGCGTTGAAGTATAGGACGTCCTTTAGCAACACCCTTAGTAACAGTCGTAGCCGTAGCTGTAGCCGCCAATTCAGATACGGCCTTTAGACTTACTGAGTTGTACTCTTCTACACACAGTGTATGTATGAGAGATTAAACCGATAACACGATGTTGATGTCGTTTCACATCATTCAATGCAAAATCCCGACTCAGTCACAGAATGCTTTTTTACTGTCTACATCCGTCTCGAATATGACTCTACATAATAATATGCTAATTTGAAGAATAAAGTTCTTTTAGTATCCATTCCACTGTAATCAAAATAAAGGTATAGGTTTAGTACACAAATCCTCATTATTGTTGATACTAATGGTACACACAGGGCGAATTGGCTGTACAAGTCTCGACCGTGTTACAGAGTGGGTAATTGTTTTAGCTTCGCGCGAATTTCCCCTACGTTCGAGTTGAAGATATCAGGCTGGAACCAGTCCTTCTTAGTTCTTTGCTTCTTTCTTCCATGGATTAAAGCCGGTTCCCTATTACCTGACAACGTTCACATAAAATCATTTGACGTGTATAAAGGGTCTTTCAAAAATACCATTAGGTAGGCATACACATGGTTTGGAAGGTGACTTTGTTTTGAAGAAGGGTATGCCTGTTAAAAATGTGTTTACTTCGCTTGCTTAATAAGAAGCTTGACAAAAAAATGAGAGGAATTTATTTTGACAAATGCAACGAAAGATTTAAACGAACAGAAAACATTGCATAAAAATGTAGTTTTCCCAAAAAGTTTACGACCCACTGTGCAACAATAGTACACACACTTGTAAAAGGATCAGCAAGCACGCAGTCAACTTTTCCGACAAAGTGACAGTGATGCTGCACCTTCTTCTTCAATGGCGTCACATTAATTATTATGATCATGCAAATGCCATTTCCATAACCCGCTCAGAAGGGGAAAGTATCAAAGCAGTCACGCAGTACACAAAACAAACCAATGTTTGCATTCCGTTGCTCAAAAGTTCAAATGTTTAGTTGTATTTATCCAGTTAGACTCATCAGCGGATTCACGTACCGACTCAGACTTTGATGGAGAAAATGTTTGCCTGTCGTGCACTTCTTGCAAATGGTTTCTCTTGGTAAAGTATTTTCTTTACCCCTGCCTTGACCCCTCCCCCCCATCTCAATTACAATATTTATAGTTACGCCACTGATCCTAGAGTAGGATTACTTACCTCATAAATGTGAAGTTTCCCAGTTTTGAATTCGGTCACCATACCACACGTCAACTGGAACTGTCATCTCCATTGTATACTACATCCGATGTCAAAGTTATCCACCACTCAGTCAACCTAAACGATATCCATAAAACATTCGCTAAATTTATGTCTCGCCAAGTAGTTTACATTTCCTAAGCCGCTCTCAACCGGCGACCTATATGCTAAACTGAATTTAAGAGTCACACGCCGCTGCTAGTTTCAGTATTACTATATCAGGTTGTACATTCCTGTTCAATAGCCCCACAAAAGCAATAAACGACAGAATGAAAGAGGAAACCGTTTCTCCAGTTTCGAGTATTGTGCAAAATAATATACACAATAAACTATAACACCATTACCGAGTAAAGCAATTAAAACCAACAGTCCGATATTGGTCCGTGTCGGGTACACGTGGGAGTCGGTATCCACGCTGGATACGTCCCAGGCGGGGTATTGTTTTATGTTGTACTGGATTTGAAGTGTCAGGTCTCTCACAGGAATGTGTTTTGGGGTCATTGTAGCTGACAACGCTGCGCACGACTATACACCAGTGTATAGACTCCGGTGTGACAGCTGCACTTAAGAAACTAGATCTAGCTCTGGCAAATGAAATCAAACACAGTAATCTTTCTTGCAGACGTCCTGTATTAAAGTCGTGGTATGGGAAAGGTTTTCTGATTGTTTGGGGAATTTCTGATTGCTTTATAATCGTGAAATTCCGTCAATACCATGACAAGAAATTTACAGCATCAAATAGATTATGGTGCTCCAAATTTCGAGAATGGTCTCTTCAAAGTTTGCTTATTGTTCCTCCGCGAGAGAACCAAGATACAGTCATCGAGGAGGGTTGTTCCATGATAATATCATGGAGGTGTTCTTTGTTTGTCTGTTTATGTCTATTTCACATTCATGCACTGAGTGATGAATCCAAACTAATCGATATGATAATAAAAAATGAAACTCAACACAGGAAGAAGACAAAATAACAGTATGAATGAGGGGTGCCATCCTGATGGGATCGAGGTTACGAGCTTCCCTCTTTAGTTAAACAGCTGTAGCCTTTAACTCAGGCCTTGTGACCTTCAATGACATGCAAGCAGATGGTCAGTGGCACAGTCAAGGGACATTGGTACGGGGCTCCACAGGCTGAGTAGTTCACTATGGTAACGAGCTTCCTTCATCTGCTACATTTCAGTCCTTCCTCCTTGGTACAAATTCATGCTGCACGTACGCATACTCATGATAACCTGGTGTCTCTTCTAATGCGTCTTCTTTGCGATAACGTTTACTCTTGCTAGTTTGTATTTTTATCAGAGTAACGTTGGGTTATTTCCTATATCTGGCTGCTCTGGGTTTTTGGTTGTTGATTGTCCTTGTAATACGTAGTGATTTATTTTGTAAGAATGAAATGTTTAGTATTACCTAGTGATAGTATCCACGCTTTGTGTTTTTAAACCGAAATAAATGAAACAAATAAATAAGTAAATAATGCCTAAGATGCTCTGAGATAAACATCTAGTAATGCCAGGAAAAAAAAGCATATTTAGCCGTGGATACCGCGGACTCTAAAGGGAAGGTACACGTTTGGTGGTCACTCTTGAAATTAATGGCAATAAAAAAACGTATTGGTTCGAAGTACAGAAGATTTCTAGAGTATAAAGCATTTGAGAAACATTTCATTTCGAGTTAATGTGGTTATGCAAAATGATATCAGTTGTTATGCCCAACAAATTTGAATCTGCGAAACGTTACTGTCAGATACGTTTCTCAGATTGTGTATTCCTATTAAGGGATTGTTCTTCCTGTGTACACATTTCGCTCAAAACGTGACTACTTTTTAAAATGAAATGTTAGTTTTATTGTAACAATAGAATTAAAATAATCGAACGGTTCCGAAAACCAAAGGTATACTTTACTTTGCCTTTAAGAGCAATGTCTCACGGTTGTTTGGCAGACCGAGGACAGTTAGTGTTGACTTCATATAAGTACCAACTTTAGTACCAGTATAACCTTTAATGGTACCCTACTAAACCACGAGTTGAGCCACCAACATGCATACAAGGTTACGAGGACATAACTTAAACCAGAATTGGCGCATTTCGTTGCCCCAGGACGTGTTTTAAATTGACGAATGATGGCTTGCCGCTGATAAAGGGTGTATGTTGAGGTCACGGACCGACGGGGCGTCACGTGCGATAAGATAACCATAACCCATAGAGCGTAATATGTTGTAACTTATATGAACCGTTAGGCCTATTGGTCAATGACTGCAGTACCAACTTCAAAATGTTTGAAAATAGAGCCCGGAAATTATCACACCATTTGGGTTTTTGCTTAAAGATGGCCAATCTGACAAAAGTCCGTGTACGGATTTTAGCTGAGAGGCTCAAACAGCAGGGTTTGTCAAGACAAATTACATTATTTTGCAGTATGGAACCACTCGAAAACAATTATGTACCACATGACTCCGTTTTTGACGAGATGCTCAGCAGTAAACTTGCTGCTTCAAACAGATTCTTAAAACTGTGCACTGTTTGCGCTAAGAGCTTCTTGCTTGATTGTCATTAGTGCCCCTTCAATACTTTCACGTCTGTTTAAAGAATTTTCAGAAATCATTTGTGTCTAATGCAATGACCTTCTCTAGCATGCGTTAGATTCCATTATAAACAGTCGGAGAGTGATGGCTCGAAATATCCGTGTGCAACCATTGAATAAACCATGCAAAGTACTCCACTTGACTGTGTTTTGAAAAGTGTTTGGTTCCTCCGTGGGTAACACCCATACCTCAAACTCATTCAAGATATCTGTCAATAATTAAGAGTCTTGGTCCTCTTATATAGGCCACACATCCTCCATCTTAACTCCAAATCCTATGGATGCTCTGAATGCAGAGCAAGGCTCTGAAGTGTCGGATGAAAAAAAGCAAGGCTTTTGAACATGTTGTTTATCCTGGAAATGTTGTCATTGTACTTTGGAGGAGGTAATTAAATTGTTCAACCGCTCGTTTACGTCGATTGAAAATAAGCACAAAAACAGTACTATGTTGTTTTACACAAGACATGCACAAGATAACACATGGGAAGAACAGGCAGCAACATTTATAAAAATTGAGCCACTCACCTCATTGCTTGTACCAGAGACGACGTTCTCGTGGTTCTCACTACCAGTGCCGCAAAGCCGTGTGTTTGTGTTGTGTCTACTTACTTCACGGCAGCTGCCTCATCCGTGTTTGCGCAGTGCGGAGCGCCGGTTTTGCAACCAGTCGCTCATTTGCCTTAAGGATTGGAGGAAGAAACTTTCCCCCTTCCTGTACCAAAACAAGTTACCTGCTGTGTACACACAAAGACGACAACATAGCGCAACACCATCTATGGAGACACACTCTGCACATACAATAAACCCTATGCACAAATTTTCCACACTCAGTTAAACACTTTATTCAATATAATGATGTGTGTATTTACTGGATTACTACCGCTGTGACCAGAGAAGGCGTTACTCCCATGAACAATACACTTGGTAGTAGTTGAAAACATCGATCTAGCACTGAGACGAAATATTATCGTCACATGCTGTGGTTATCTCAGAAGATGCAAACCGAAGTTCCATTTGCATGTGAGCAATTGAGAAACAAAACAACATCATTCAAACTTCAAAGTAACATTTTTTCCACGTTAACATTTCGTAATGAGAAGATGCAATGACTTAGTGCAGACCCATGTTCCGACTAAGCAGGGCTACCAAGGAAGCCTGTAAACAGAATACGAGAACTGACGAGAACATCCGACTACATAAAGGCGACTAAACAATGTATACACGTACTAGGTTACATGTATATACAAAGCAGTATTGGAGATTGAATACTTCATGGGGAAACATACAGCAATAGAAAATGTTAAGCTTCTTTTTAAAAAGAGCAATTAACTTACAAGCAGAAAGCAACAACGGAAGGCTGTTCTAGCGTATGAGACCCAAAAAGTAACACAATGCTGGGATAAAGTGGCTTTAACAAGGGGGCAAGAGGGATGTGCTCAAGCTATACAGCTTCAAACCTGGGGATTGAAGCACCTCGTTTTAACAAGTTAACCCCAGCCCTTGAGAGATCATAGTATAGCTTTCCCAGTCTTTCCGGGGTGCACCACACTAAAAAGACCCAAATTCATGCGCCAAACAATTTTTTTTGTAAACCACGTTTGCGGGTCATGCAATTATTGGATTGTGTATATAACAATCTATCCGAACCTGCGGTCTCTGTGTTTCAACTTTTGAGGAGATTTGATAAATTTAGGCGTTAAAGTTGTTCCTATTTGGCTTGAGAATTTGAGGGGGTGCCTCATGAAAACTGGCAGCAAGTCGATTTGGGGAAAAGCATATTGTGGGGTGTTGCTTTTCTGGGGTAATTAGCAAAAGTTCCGAACGGCTGACCTGCCAAACATTGAAAAGAAACCTGAAGTTTAGTTGTCCGATAATGTTTGACTGGTTTTCAAGAGGCGGAGAAACTTTTAATATTTTTTGGTATTTTTAATATTTAGCATTTTGCATTGGTTGCTATGGGAGCCTTTTTGTGTGGTGCACCCTCCGAACCTGTTGATGTTGCGCCCGCTATCGGCGACTAATAAAAACACTAGCGTCGCCAATCGAGACTTAGACTGGTCCCCTGTCTTTAATCTTTGGCACTGGTCTCAGAGGCCCAATGAGAGACTTTGGGACGCTAAGTGGCAGCAGACTTGCCAGGTAAATTTCAATTGTTTACGTAGTTCTGAGCAAGCGCACACTACAGAGAACAATGGATTTGACCTGGTAAGTCTGCTGCCACCCGGCGTCGCAAAAGTCCCCCATTATTTCACTTGATACAATAATTTCATTTGATGAACGTGCAGTGACGTATTGCTTTCCATATCTGTGTTATGATTGGTCGGAGGCAGATGTAGTCTGTCAGCTTTCACTTTCATGCAGCGTATGTATAATATTTGCACATGTAATGTTGTTTTATTCACTATTATGTGAACATGTACGTGTGAACTTACTGCGAATCTCCATGTGAAATGGATGCTAGGTCAAAGGTTCAAGTGGCAGGGTCTGCCCAGGCACTCAAGGCAGGTATCTGGCGTTATTCACGAGCCTCGAAGTATGACGTCAAATGTTCAGGCTAATCGAGACTCAGGAAGAGCGAAGTTCCTTCCAAAGCGAAAAAAATAATAATAAAACAGAGGGCGTATATAGCTCCAATTCACGGGCGAGTTTGTTTTTAAATTGTCTTTACAGACACATAGGCTAAAGATATACGGCATCACTTGTTTATAATATAGTATACACCTGTCTTATTAATGGATGACGCCATCACGGTAATCACAAACGAGGCTATCCCCTACAATAATAGACTTGGTACCGTTGCCAAAGTGCGCCATTAAGACCAATGATCAAACAATTTGATTTGTAAAAGCACAATATGAAAAGTAAATAATTATAAGAGCTACAACGAATAAATCATCGTTTGTGCTAATAGTGCTTTAAATGACCCATTGATTATTGTTTAATATTAATTATTTTTTAACAATATGGATCAATTTCAACAATGTTAATTAATTAATCTTCAATTCGGCAAATGCAGGTCACGCTTAACCTTTCAGTCATAAATTCCAAATTATTCCTTCGTTTAATCCTTGCAGCGAAGCACTTAATTAAAGCTTCGTAAGATAGTTCTCATTCTTGAACATCAAGTTTGTAGTTAATGGAACAAAAAGCCACTCAGATGCATTTGCGTATTGTAACCTTGATCATTGCATCAGAGCTGCAATTGTTGTTGGGAGCTTTAAGTGGAATATGAATCCCCATGGTGACCCCTCCGTTTCATCACCGTTAATTTGTTAAAATGAATTTGGTGCTGAAAATAGATCAAAGCAGCCCATTTTTGATAAACAGCAAGGATAATGAATGCCATCGATGCAGGTCTCTATGGGATTAATACGGTAATGGACAGGCAATTTTTACGATTGCGGAGAAAATCCTTCTTCGTCTTTTATAACATTTTTTCAATGCAAAGTGACAATAGAGGGATTGAATTCATCGAAACTGAGTGGTCTATGTCAAGTTGAAATGCCACTAGACGATCAAACGAGTTTGTGTGGAACAGTTGCCAATGCTGTACAAATTCTCAAGTCTCTAGACGTGTGCTTTTTGACCAGAATTCTTGTCGTGGTTATTGCTTGGTCACTTCTTGTAGATTCATTGTAATGCCCCATGATGGAGTCTACGTCCCATGCTATGATGTATCTCAACATTAGCAAAACATTGATTGGAGTTTTGGGCATTGTTGGTAATGGTCTGGTCTGCGTGGTCATCGCTAGAGTACCAGCTATGAGAACATTGACTAACGCCATCATCTTCAACCAGGCTGCCGTTGACTTTCTGCCTTCGGTCCTCGTCATCATCATGCCTTACGTAAGGCCTCCTCCTCTGCACGATAACGAGGTGCTTGCTGTGATCCAGTGTCACTTCTGTTATATTCCAGTCCTCATCTGGATACATTTTACCAGCTCAACACTCAATCTGGTTTTGCTAACTCTAGAGAGATACGTCGCCATAATGTACCCATTCAAGTATTTGACTTATTCTAGCAAAAGAAAAGTCACACTCATGTTGGTTGCTGTTTGGGTTGTTGCCACGGCTTACGAATCCCGAATGGTGCATGAACGTTATATAATTGAGGGTGAATGTGTATATGCAAACACCTCGACAGCTGTGAAAATTGCTAATGGGATCATTACATTTACTTTTACTTATTTAACTCCTTTGATCGTCATGACTTTCTGCTACGTACACATCGCTACTCACCTGAAGAAGAAACTCATGAACGTCCATCCGGCAATTCAAAACAAACAAGACAAAAACAGCATGGGTGGTTCACTGGTTCGCGCCAGACGAAACACATTGAAGACCCTATTTATCGTATTTGTTTCGTACACCATCTGCTGGTCACCAAATCAAATTCTGTTCTTTGCGAGCAATTTGGGACTGCCAGTAGATTTCGAAAGACCTTTTTACGTCAGCACGGAGGTGTTAGTGCAGCTGAATACATGTGTCAATCCCATCATCTACGCATTCAAATACAAACAGTTCCAGAGCGGTGTGCGACTTTTGCTTAAACCATGTTTTTTGAGACAAGACATGAGCTCACGAAAAGAAACGGCACCGACAATCGCGGCATCCGTCGCTCCGACAGCTACAGCAGCAACTATAACGGCAACTACGGCAATTACGACAACTATGGCAACTACGGCAACTACGGCAAATACAGCAACTACGGCAACTATGGCAACTACGGCAAATACAGCAACTTTGGCAACTACAGCAAATACAGCAACTACAGCAACTTTGGCAATTACGACAACTACGGCAACTACGGCAACTATGGCAACTACGGCAATTACGACAACTACGACAACTACGGCAACTACGGCAATTACGGAAACTACGGCAATTACGGAAACTACGGCAATTACGGCAACTACGGTTTGACCACGCCATGATGGGGCACCGAACTCCCATACAAGATTATTGCACTAAAACACTACAGTTACCTATTGTTTTCGCACCCAGGCTTAGTCAGTTTGGTGTCTTACATTTGTAAGTGTAAACAAAAACAAGGTCTCAAATTAAGGGTTGATTATTGCTTTGGCAAAAACGATTTCGGTTGTAATGAGATAATGTAAATGTAAAAAAAAAAATTAAACTAAAATCTGGTTGTTGGTTTTGTTTATACGATATATTCCTTGGCACAATAATGCAAGTAAATTTGTGTTTTTAAAAAAAGGGAGGAACACAATAAAACAAAATCACGACTTTTTTTATCGGAACTTTATGTCATTTAACGGTTGCTTTACACTCTAAAAACTTCCAGGTCAGAATTGACCCGTATCAGGGTTCCGTGGGGCCTGACTCATTTCTGGGTCAGTTTGACCCGGAATGTCTCGAAATGACCCGGGAAAGGGTTAGAATGACGCTGAAACCGAGTTAAAATTCAATTTTTAACAATGTTTCCGGGATCAGTCTGACACTGAAACGGGTCAGGACCCCGGCTCCTGAATCCGGATCACTTTTTACCCAGAGTTTTTGGAGTGTATACGTAGGCATTAAAGCTTGCTCAAGATAGCGATTTAGAACATCATAAAGCTTTGCACATTATGTCGTTTTGATCTGTGTATTTTAGTTGCTCCCTGTTCTTGTTGTGCCGTAGCTTCCTGCGCAACGCTCTAAATTGTAATTTATTTCGTGAAACGCATGAAGGTGTTCGTGTGTAGTGAAAACAGTTTTGAAATTGTGATTATTTTTAAGTATCTGCTCGCAGCGTGTTTGGCCGTGGCCGGCCCAGTCGTTTATGAATTATGTCTAATTACTCATACACGGTTTTCGAGGGAAAACTACAGCAATCTTGTATTTTAATAATAACAATAATAATAGGCATTTATAATGCGCCAAATCAATTAATTACATTGCATGTAAGTGTTAATATCCTCGTTCTATTTGGGATCCGATGTCATGGGGGCTTTTGTGCCCCAAAGAGAGTTCCCGTATACGGTAAAATGATGGCAACGATTCGCCGTATGTGGGACAGAATTATCAAGGGGGGGCAAAATCTCCTGGGACACCGGAACTAATAAATTGAATTTAATACGTGTAAATTAAAAGAAACATTAAATTGGCCTACCCAGCTATAGTGTGAAAGTAAATACGGTATATATGCATACAACTATAGTACGGTGTCATATATTTAAATATCAAGCTATCTTTGTCAGAAGGAAACCTGTTTATTTTGAACAATTCATTTGTCGGTGGAAATTAGTTCATTGTCGACTGCAATAGAACCAGCGCATAGAACGCAACACTGCCAGTACGCTGAGGTCACGCTTACTTTACTCAACGGGAACGGCTATCGTCCAATGACCTGCCTCCTTTTGCCTCGAGAATGTGACGTCATATGCAAGGGGTCTATGGGACTTTGGAAAGCTCGATGGCAGACAACATGGTGACGAGGCCTACACAATAATGTCCAGTGTGGGTGCGCAGCGCACTACACTATAAATAGAAGGGAAATTATGCACCAGACGACTTTGGAGGTCATCTGGATTGTTGAAAATGTTCCAATATTTAGCCCCTGGGGTTGGTATACTTTCAGCCTGGAGTATTTTGGGTACACTAGGCCACTTTATCATACATTTTTATCACATAAACAATTATGCAAAATTCAATGATAGACTGTATTTTACCTTGAATGACAGAATCACGAAAAGGCCGAATTCCAAATAGTCAAGCTTTTGGATTTGACTGTTGGCCACTAGGTTCTTAATGTACACTCGGGAGCACACAAAATTAATTACTTATTACACAATGAACAAGACCTAAAATTTGAAATGTTACACATAATGTCTGTCGATGAGTTTGTCTTGGTGCAAGACGTTCTTACATAAATTATTGTGTGTGAATCAGCACTGCACTCCTACGGTGTGATTATTTCACCGATAGGGGGTGTTCGCTTAAGCCACGGACCAGTTAACACGTATGAGTGAAGGGACAGGTGCACCCCACTAAAATAAAAGTCCTGTACAACCAACGCTTTTAAAAGTATCTCAAAAATAGTTCAAAGTCTCTCAGTCTTTTGAAACAAACATTAAAAATGTGCAGTGATTGAGGTCAAATGAAGTCCACTCATTGGCTGAGAGTTGTGGTGACATACACGTGTGTCACTTTCTATTGTTTGACCTCAGGAGCGATGACGGTCTGTGTCAACGAGGGCCCGCCTGTGAAGTTACTGCGCAGGTGCGATAGTCAGTAACGTGTGTTCTTCTGGTCGCTGCGGTGTGCCTAGACCTGGGAAACAACGGTTTCAGCAGAGCTCGAACTCCTCTTTGGAACTGTTTGTATTTGAATGAGTATATATGGGATTGACACATGTATTTAACTGCACTAAAACAACGGTAATTATCTAGGAAGGGCTGTCTATAACAAAGGCCTTCCTAAAATTGATACATGAAGAAAATAGCTTGATTGGGTGACCAGCAGATGACATACGTAACAAACACAATGAAAAGGGCCTTTAGTGTATTTCGTCTGGCGCGAAACAGCGAGACGGTCATATTGTTTTCGTCTTGGCTGTTTGGGTGTCCGGGAATTACGTTTGATGCTCTTTTCTTTAAGTAGACAGCGATGTGTATGTAGCAATTAAAGATGAATTAAATATTCGATGGCTAATGTGAGAGATACCATCAGCAAAAAATTGTGCGATTGATGAGTTTGATTCTTCCCAGCTACCCTCAACTACTTGATGGAATTGCACTATTCGGAGTGCAAATCCAGTGGCAAAAATTCAAACAGCAACCAACATGACTGCAATTTTAGACCAGCTCTGAGTCCAATTAGAAATCCAACTGGAGTCAGTTTTGCTTGATTTAATTGAATTGGAATTAGTTGGAATTCGTTCCTACTAATTGGAAACTTCCCCTTAATATTTTTGTCAGACCTGTGGCCAAAATTCATGCGCCAAGCTAATTATCGTAATTTGTAAACCCACAGAATCTGTTTAATTATAAGGTTTTAGGGGTCATGCAATTACTAGATTGTGTAATGGTAAAAATCTATCAAAACCTGGGGGTTGTGTGTTTCAACTTTTGGGGAGATTTGATAAATTTAGATCCTATTGGGAGGAGTGCCTGTGAAAACTGGAAGCGAGTCGGATGGGAAAAAGCACATTTTTCGGGGGGATTTTTTCTTGGGTAATTAGCAAAAATTCCTAACGGATAACCTACCAAAAAGTGAACAAAAATCTGAAGTTTAAGTTGTCTGAAAATATATCTGATTGGTTTTCAAGAAGCTGAGAGACTTAAACATTGTTTTAGTATTTTTGAATAACATCATTTAGCGTTGGTAATGGGAGTTTATTTAGTTTGGTGCACCCACAAATCTAGAAAACGCCCTCTGTTGACACAATGCACAATTCGCAACGATCATTAGTTTCAAAATGGCAGCCTCCATGAGCTGAATTGGTTTTCAATACGGAACGGTCATTATTTATAATCAGACATCAGGCAGTGAGAAATCTAAACCAAATTGGGAACAACATCAAGAGTGCTCAGGCTTCACGAAGACAGTTGTGTAACTTTTGTTAGTGTTAGTTTCAGTGTCATACTCCTAAAGTAAACCGTATCCTTGCCCCAGCAGTCCAGCACCATTTGGCAACCTTTGCAATCCTGTCTGCTGTAATTTTTAATCTTGGTCGTTTCGATCATAAAACTTACTGATCGAATGCTTCTGTACTTGGTAAACTTGTAGATAGCCCTACTGCTGGAGTTTGTTACAAAAACATCACACGTTTTGGGGGAAAATCAAATGATTTTTGAGTCGCAATTGTGCATTTTTGTTCACATAAAACATATTTAATTTATTAAGAAATAAGTTAAGTTATTAACAACTTGCTCGAAAACCTAGACCCAGTATATAAATAGGGCGCTGTACTCCTTTAATTTAAAAACAAAATTTGACATCTTTGGTCGTACTACAATCAATGATTAGATGTCAACAATTTTTTAAAGGAATACACTACAGCGCCCCAGTTACTGGGTCTATCGAAAACCATACTTTGTCAAGTTTCCTCAACAACTGTATAACAATGATGAGATACTGTTGGATCTAATTGGGACCAGACTGATTTACTTGGCACGCTCATTTATTACACCTTTTTGCGCAGATGGGCGTGAGATGCGCCCTGCATTACATGTTAATCATTTTACAAAACCTTGATTACGCTTGGCGTGCTGAGCAAATCGGTGGCAGATTTATTTACTCGGAATGCCAAGCTCAATCAAGGTGTTCTGTAGTAATTTGCGCATCTCATGCCCATCTGTTTCATGTGACTTTTGCATGCACTTTGTCAGAGTCCAGTATGTGGTAAACACCTCCATAATGCAGCTCACTTGGCTGAAATTGCAACGAAAAGCATCAAACACACAAAAATACTTAAAGAGGAAGGGAAATGACCAATACAATTCGGATGCACTCATTTTCCAATATGTTTAGTCCTCACAAATCAGCAATTAAGGATTCATTGCTGATTGGTTTGGGGAAAATTAAAGACCAATAACCTTTACTTTGTTTTTGTATCATTTGTTCTCTAAATCACACATTGTTTTATTTTGTATGTCATTAATGTATAGGTTTGGACCCAAGGACCTGAAGTAGTGTGGCATAGGTTTTGTATCCAGAATACAGAAACCACTCTCTACAATGACGGCAAAAAGTTCCCAGTTATCACAGGTAAGTGTTTTACCATTTATGTCATGAGGTATAAAAAGATAGGACATACTTGATATTAAATTTGCATCAGGGATAAAGAATATTACTTGTGTTTTACCCATACATCAAATATATTCAGTACTTTCTTGAGGTCTGTGAAAAAATCACTGCCATATTACTTGGATGGGATTTGTGCATTGGTAAACCACAAATATTAAGTTACCCCAATGCAAATTTAACATAGATTTATTAAATTGTTGCGGTACCTGCTGCTTAAATAAAGGATTTGAACTACCTCTAGCTACTAGGCAAGCTCGGTGGTCTAGTGGTAAAGACATCTGAATCTCACCCGAGTAGTATGCCTGATGATTCTTTTCATAATGACTCGGCAGACAGGTAAAACAGAAAAGCAGTTATGTAGGGCACATAGAGGCCGTTTGGTTCAATATTTCCGCAACATGAGATTGACTAAATAAATTCCCTACTCTCTTGGTAATGTTTTCCATTGAGTTAAATTGTTGAACTGAACTGTGGCATTATACACAAGTATGTTGCCACAGTGTGTGTACTTCGTGTATGTGGGAGGAAAATCCCAACTGCAAAAAGCCCACAAAATCTGGAAAAGAAATGAAAACCCAGTTCAAATAGCTGTGCCAATCATAGCTTTTGATCACTCCTCTTGGACCTAATAGACAATGTAGGCCTGGCTAGTATTAATGGTGAATCCTGCTAATATGGCCAGATATTACTTTGTGAACCCTTGAACGGTGTTTGATATAAATATTGTTTTGTATCCAGCGACAGCAATGGGTATCACCATCATTTGATGACTTTGACAATGTACCACATGTCAGCAGACCAACCAAACATCCACCAAAACCAACAAGTGATAAGAAAGCTGTGGACACTCTTCCACAATTACTGGGTCGGAAGAGAAGCCGAAATGACAAGAACCCTGGGAAGATTCAAACTGCGGACAAGGGCAAGCATCGTAAGGGTGTGGATATGGATGCTTGGGTAGACAGACACGCGCCACAGATGCAAGTAGGTGTAAAATACATCCCAAAATACCTGGAATCCTTTCAGTTTATCAGGGCCTTTATTTATTCTGATCCTACTACACGGCCACATTCTAAATAAATCAAGCACCAAACTCAAAACATCTCATTGAATTATTATGCCTTTCTTGGCTTTTGTTGATTTGATTAATTTTATTTAACGAATTGTCAAGCAGTAAGTTCTGTAGTTTTCCACAATATTTTCGAATTTTCCCACATTGCATTTGAGTGTTTGCTGAACATCATTGTGCGTTATAGGTTTAAATTACCCTAGTGTTATTGATTTGATTTCCAGAGTGACTTAGCGGTACACAAGAAGAAAATTGCTGAAGTTGAAGAATGGTTGAAACGTCACATTCAGCAGCGACAAAGAGCAAGTGGACAGGTACTCAGTTATTTTATTTTTGTTTGTTTACATTTAATTTGATAAATTCAAATACTATTACTAAAAGGCCTGATAAACCATGACAATGAAAGCAGTTTGCAGAGCTGCCAACTTTCCCTGATTCTGATGTTCTGATGAAAATACTTGACAATCTCCCTGATTATGGAAACTTTGTCCCTATCATATTGAAAGTAATTCGAAATAGCTCCTTGATTTTTGTACAAAATCTCCCTGACTGTAAGATGCAAATGTTGGCAGCCCTGCAATCGCCCCTGTACAAACTGTTACTTCCTTCATAGAGGTGCCTTTATTAATAAGGTTGCTTCAGAGAATGCAATAATGTGCAAAATTTGATTCAACACGCAGTGGCAGTCTTTAACCAGCATTCAAGTTTCTGTGCCTATTTTGCGGTAATTAACACACCACTTGTGGTGAGGCACTGTGATGAGGCACTCTGATTGACAGAGTTCCTGTGGTCCTGGTTTGGTGGTCCTGGTCAAAAGGCACTGCAAAAATTGAACAGATTAACGCCTTAGATGGATTTCTGCCTAATGCATTTGTCCAAGACCTGTTCCTTTCACATACAGCCAAGATTTAAATTAAAAAAAAAAAAAATTTCAAAAGAATATTTCATGCAGCATTTCAGTTATACACTGACTGCAAAACCCAGGATTTTAGAGAACCATTTATTGATTTATTGGTCCAAGAAGAGACAAATCTTAAGACATGACTGACTGATGTTTGCGTTTTTAGAAAGCCCCAATTCTCCTTTTGACTGGACCAGCAGGAGCTGGTAAGACTGCAACTATTCGTGTTCTGGCCAAGGAACTACAGGCTGAAGTTCAGGAATGGTCCAATCCTGATGTAGCAAGCTTTGATGCAGATCGCTTCAGGCAAGACAGACAGGGTAAGTGATTTGACTCTACTTTATCTCCATTTTAAATTTAAAGTAAGAAAGTTTATGTTAACTTTAGACCTCAATGATGTACCAGCACTTGATCAAATCAGAGTAACTAATTTGTTCCCTCTTCTATAACGGAGTCTATGGCAACTTTAATAAAATACAATAATAATGTACACAAAATAGTAGCACAAGTATCTATAAACTTAGACATTGTAAAATGAGAAAATCGAATCAGCTGTTGCAAACCGCTTACCAACCAAATGGATCTATGGTATAAATGCAAAAAAATAGATAATGTCTTATTGACTTCGAGAAAGACTCTGCTAGGGTCTAAACATCAGAACTTAAAACAATATTTTGCAAATTGCTTTCATCTCTAATTAGATTCTTTTACTATAAGACTATAAGAGCAAATATGTGTTTAAGATTGAAATATGAGTTTCAGCTGGATAGAGCAAATGGCTGGTAATGTATTTGCTCATTTCTGATGTATAACAGTTCCTCATATCATTGTCATTAAATGTAAGATAGATCAAGGTTTTGTATATCCAGTCCTTGAATTACACAGGAGCTACAGAGGCAATGGCATCTGTTGCCCTGGTCTCAGACTTGGTACCATTTAAACAAAATTCCCACAGACTTTAAGATTTTCCAATTTGCAAAATGAAAATGGCCCAACACTCTCAAGATGAGATTCTAGGCCTGTGTTTCGCCAACATAAACATGTTTGAAGATGTCAAAATATTCTCATACAACTTCATATTTACTGGCAGATTTCAACTTGCTTGGAGGGCCCATCAGCCAATCACAGACTGCACTCTTTCAAGATTTTTTGACGAGGGCTAACCGGTATCCAGCCCTTCAACTCAGTGGCAGTGCAGTGTCATCACAGAAAGTTTGTCTGGTTGAGGTAACCACTGATTAGCATAAACATTGTTATATCAGATATCTTTCTGGTAATGGAACTAAGGAGTCCTCAAAGTGCTTAGCAGAAAACAGAATGAAATCAGCCAAATTGCCATGTAATGCACATTTCTGCTTGTGATAGGTACCCTGTTGAATGCAAATAAGTTCTTTAAGCAATTTTGTATGCTTAGTATGTACGATAAGTTTTCAGTTTCATCTTCATACCTGATAATACAACAGGTGTTTTTTTCTCTATCCAAATGAAAGGAGTTTTATTTCTAAATCTTGAAATATGAAGTTTTTTCTAGTTTTCTTTTTTGTTCAACATATAAAGTTGGTATTAGTCTTGTTATTATTATTACTATTATCAATCTTTCTGGTAATACAACAAGAAACCCTCAGTGACAAGCACTGTGACCCACAGGCCTGAAGATAACTGTGTAGAGAAGATGATGAAGAAATGTCAGTTTAAGATGTGGGAGGTAAACCCCCAATAGGGTAAACCAACATGGTCAGGTAGGGACTAAAAACCCAATCAACAAGGATCCAGTTTAGGATTCGAACCAAGGCCCACAGAGATACAAAGGCAGGGAAGATGCCACCATTGAGCCAACCTGATCCCCAAGTATGGAGTTTGGTGATACTGCAGGATGGTGGTGCCTTTGCCCAGCCTTCCTCCTCAGTTTATGTTAACAACTAACAAAAAGCCTCAAGAAATGTATTCATCATTTTATTAATATGAGTTCCCTTATTTTGTTTTCCAAAATACTCCACAGAAAAATTATTGGGTAATCTAATTGTAGGATTTGCAGCACATTGTTTTGTATGATGTGTGTGTGTTTATTGTCATGTTAAAATCCCTGTCTGTCCTAGGGAATCTATCAAAGTGATTTGCTTCACTCTTCACTTCTTCCTATGTATAGATTGTTTTTATCCTTACACCAATGTGTATTATTAATCACTTTATACTCAGTACTTTCCCGATTTCTGTAAAAAAAAATCCACAGGCAAATCATTGGGTGGGATTCGAACCCACGACCTACATGTCGGCAATGTGACACAAGTTTCCATATTGTACCTGAACGTAATGCCTACTTGATGTTGTTACAAGTTGATACATCTCTATGTAGTTGTAATTACCAACAAGGAATGAATGTCCATTGAATTGAATTGATACAAGATTACTGAATGGAAGTATTTCCTTCTATTGTAGGACATTCCCAATGCATTCTACAGGGATCCACAGAGTTTTCACAATGTCTTGCGGAAATTCACCGTCACCGGTCGTTCACCATTAGTATTTATCATCAGCGACACGCACGGTGGAGAATCTAGCTCCTATAAATTATTCCCCAAAGATCTTCAGAGTAATCTTGGATTTGAGAATATAAGGTAGGTTCAGTAATTTACAGATATTTGAAAAAAGGGTCTGCCAAATCAGATAACTGTTTCAAAACTTTGCCAGATACTGAAGTGAACATGTTTGAATGTCTATCGATCGACTACTCACAGGGTAATTGCTTTCAAAAAGTACCTATCCCTTTTAACAATGCCTTCCTCTACCCCCCTCCCCATTTTACATTCTGGAGCTCAAATTGTTATGTTTTTATATTTGATCAGCTTCAATCCTGTAGCCCAAACCAGCATGGTAAAGGTGATGACCAAAATTGCAACGACTGAATCCAATCAGGTAAATACGACACCTTTTGTTATACATTATTAGTTTTTGGAAGAGTAAATTCATTTTCATTCTCTAGTTATGACACTATCCATCCAAACTGTGAAACTATTGTCAAATCAGATGGTGAAGTGTTAATGAGAACAACAAGAAACAGTTTTCAGGTGTTTTCAGTTGATGTAATCAGACTTGAAACATGTTCTGTTTCGGTGACAATGTTTTTACCAGCTTGATTTTTAAAGTATTGTGGTCTGGTGCACCAGACTCAATATCTGATGTTGTAATAAGCAGAATGTCAATTCAGGTCTCAGTCTTGACACTTGTGTCCTTAGCAAGACACTTACCATTATTGCTTCACCCTTCAGATGGGGCTTAAAGCCGTAGGTCCCCAAAACAATTAATGTACGTAAAAGAACCCAGTGCACTTATCATTAAGAGGTTGGCCCCAGTGTATGGTTGGCTTCTGGTATTGCAGCACCTTGTAAAACCAAACAAGGTGCTATAAAAAGGGTATCATAAGTCAAAATGGTGCTCACCTGCCGTACCAATCACAGCACTTGGAATCATATGGCGAAGGGGCTTTATAAATGACTGATACTTTTAGTGTGTGAACCAATGTTGCACCTTCCACTCGTGATGTCCTTGGAGTTTAAAGCTTGTATAGTGTGTTTATTGAGAACTAGAAGGTGGGAGTTAGTCCACTCTTCTAGAAGACCATGATGCACTTTCCCTTTAAGTTTTGCCTTGATCCACTGCAGGGCAATCTACAAAATAACTTCTTCTTAATACATCTCATTGGATGGTCTGATGGTTTTGCAATGTTCTTGAAATTTATTCTTTCCTGGTCATAATAAGGTAATATTTTTCTGTCAATGTCACCAGGGTAAGAGAAGATTTCCAGTGCCTAGTAAGACGACCATGGAGGCATTAGCCCATGGTAGTGCTGGTGATGTACGTAGTGCTATCAACACATTACAGTTTGCATGTCTCAAAGGTACAGTACAGTTGACCTTAACCTTTAAAGACCTTTCAAGTTCATTGAATTATCACCATGAACTCAGACATTGCTACTGTTCTTTGTTATTGAAAAGTTTTACCAGGAAAACTGTCTTGAATAATACTATGAAACAGAATTTGGTTTTGTTTTAGAAATGTAGCCACTATGTCAAAATGAAAACGTTAGACAATTTAAAATCAAGACAGGACTTTCTCTATGACCCTTTTAATTGAGTGTAAGAAAGTAAATTTCTATGGCCATTTGCGGCCACTATGATCACATTGGCACAATTTGCTTGTGGCTGCTGGGATCTCAGGAGGATTAAGCTCCGCCCCCTTAATGCATCAATTTATCACAATCACAAACAATCGCCCAAAAGTCCATCAAAAGTCTGACGCATTAAAACCCTGTTGTAATGTATAAGGAAGTCTCTGCCAGGTGGATTTTGCGTTGTGTCTTTTGTGTGTGACGTAAGACAGAGCAAGATGTATATGTCAAATGTGATGACCGTGATGATGGTGTTGAGAGGATCAGGTTGGCTTAATGGTCTTTTCCCCTTTCACCTCTGTGGTCCCTGGTTCAAATCCCACCTAGGACCAGAGCCTTAGCATGGTTTTCAGTTCTTACCTGATTGCGTGGGTTGTCTCCATTTGGAGTTTTCCTCCTACATCTTAAACTGAACATTTCTTCTTGTTTCCTATTCACCATCGCCATTGGATGTGTAATTAAATAAACAATTTAAATATTAAATGGACAGTCTGTATGGCAGATGAGGCTTAATTAGGTCTGAATAGATATTTTTAAGAGGGTTGGGAGTGCGACAAAACCAAGAATGTCTAACTTTAAATGTGTTGATGAGTGAGTTTACGTTAGGTTTAGTTTTTCTCTTCTCATTTTTAAAATATTTTTTACAAAGAAGGATTCCTTGTGGTCAGACAGTCTAAAATGTATTTCATATTTAGAGTGTTGTGGCAAAGTGGTTTAGTGTACCAGACTCAAGCTCTGGTACTGTTAGATTGTGGGTTCAGATCCTAGACATGGCACTTGTGTCCTTGAGCAAAACAATTAACATTATTGTTTTGTCTCATGGATGGGACATATACCATCATGGTTTTAAAATTGATGAAGTGTCTTCTGTTTACATCTCTAGATACGCATGATCTAGAAAGAGCACTTGCTGCCAATCCTCTTAAATCCTCCAAAGGAAAAAGTAGGAGACAACCAGGTGGGAAGTCAGGGAGACAGACCAAAGAGAAGAAAGGTACAACAGATAGCTCCTTGGCAGCTATCGGTGGCAGAGACACATCTATGTTCCTCTTCAGAGCTCTGGGAAAGATCCTGTACTGTAAAAGTAAGATTTATTACAATTGTTTCTTTCGTTTCTTTGTCTTCAGACAGGCGAGTAGAGCTGGAGCTGGTGTCCAAGCCGCTGGGTTTGAAAAGGGCGTAATGTTGGTACTCTGTCCATTGTTAATATGGCAGCATACATTAGCAGTGAAGAGATTGACACTAACTGCTAACATCTCACAAACAAGTTTGCCAACTGTTGTTAAAGAGGGTCTCCAAGGTCAAATTGAGTTATGTGGTGCACTCGTTTTCCAATAGATAGAGTGGGGGGAAAAGTTCTAAGTCTATGACGACACGTTAAAATGGTGTAAAATATCATTTTATTTGATACTCTTTTAGAGCTAAATTTGAAACTTGACGTCATTGGACAGCAAAAACAAAAGGATCTGTACACCTCAATGAGGAATTTCTTTGCCAGTCAACAGCTCAAATTCAATGCCTTTTTAGGAATATACTGAAAATTCTCTGTACAAAAATGTACACACCATTGAAATGTGATGTCATCGAATGCTCTTGGATTTTGACAAAAATTGCACTTAAAAGGTATGAAACACAGGGGCGTTTTATACAATTTGAATGTGAGGTTAGAGACTTGTGCCACATTTTCATAAGGACTATCTATTTGAAAATGAGTGGATCAAAATGCTTTATTTGACCTTGGAGCCCCTCTTTCATGTTTGCTAATGTTGGTGTTCCACTCAAAATGACTGAAGCATATCATAGCTAAGGTCTTGTGTCTACCCTACATAAACAACTTCTTAATATGATGTTACACTCTCTTGTCTTTCAGGGGAACCCAAAAGCCCTGAGGATCCTGTCCTGCCAGCTCACTTAGCTCATCATGACAGGGATAGGTTAAAGGTCAATCCAGAGGTCAGTGTAACTCCAAATAAGGCCTTCCCTAGTTACAACAAATAAGTCTTGTTGATGTGTGGAGGTAAACACAGTCTTCATGTAAGGTCAACCCTAGAGGGTTGGGTTAAGCTCTGTTGAATGAGCAAAAAGATAAAGGCATAAGTTTAGGCTGCATTAAAGAACTGCTAAATTTTAATCACTTGCTGCTCATCAAAAAGGTTGATTTATTTTGTTCTGGGTACCTCAGCTAAACAGGAGGTTGTGACCAAGGCCACCTGGTTACCACCTAGCCAATCAGCTGTGCAGGCTACACTGGGCTATAAGAGATGCCACACGTGCATCTTGTTAAATACTTCATCTACTTGTAATTTGTAAGGGTGCTAACATCTTGTATAAAAGGCTCTGCGCTCGGGGGGGGGGGGGGGGGGGGGGGGGGTGGGAGGGGCACTACAATCATAAGATCTTTTTGGTGATTTCTAAACTGCTGTCTAAAAAGAGCAGTTTACCAGTCACAATACAATTAGTTACATGGTTGTCTGAATTTTAACTACTTTCTTCTCAGTAAGAAATTTTTATGCTAAGCAAATTTGTGTGGTCATCAGCTTTGAAATATGAAATATGGACCGGGTACTGAAGTGAATTGGTGAAATGGAACATGCTTATATTTGTATGCTCCCCAGGGACTTGAGAAAGTTTAACAGGGGTAATAGTGTTGTAAAGTGCCTTGATCTATTATATCTAGAATATGTGCGCTATATAAGAAGCAAGTATTCTGATTTGTTTGATTGCAGGAAGTGTTGGAGCAGACTCATATGAGTAGTGATAACTTCAACCTGTACCTACATCAGAACTATCTAGACTTCTATGAGAGTATTGAAGATGTTGTAGAAGCCAGTCGGTATTTCAGCGACTCAGACTTTCTCACCTGTGAATGGAGGGTAAGAACATTTATTTCATCTTTTGAAATTGTGAGTCTCACATTTCATCATCAAGTGATATCGTATATCATTAGGGTTTCCCTACCCTTTGAAGTAAACCTGTAGACCCTGTGTGTTGTGAAATGCGGACTAAAGCACAATTTATTAATTTGAAAATGTGCTTGTTTGAGCTTGACTGGCAGCAATCGACAGCCCTCAAGAAAAAATTAAAAACGATTTTTTATTTGACTTGGCCTCTTGTCAACCTGCACACTTGTTGATCTAGCAATGAAGGCATCTGCTCTACAATGGAGTTGTAGGTTCGAATCCCACCTGAGTATCCTTCGGATTTTTTTCTGCAGGACTCTGAAAGCATTGAGTATACAGTGCTTAGCTTACTTTGGTGTAAGGGTAAAACCAAAATAATAAAATGTTAAACTTTGTATTGAACAGTCCAGATCAGCGATGACTACATATGGAGCTTCATTAGCATCACGTGCATTAATCCACTGTAATACGGCTCGGAGTCGATGTAATTGTACAAGTAATGTGGGATGGAAACCTCTTCACAAACCACAATGGTTTGATACTTCTAAAAAGGTAAGACGAGGAGCTCTTGTCTTGTGGCGTGTCTTGGCCGAGCTGTCTGGGACACTAAACCCGGTGCTGGTGGCAGAGTCAGAATTAGGGTTCAAATACCGGCCTGACCGGCCATGATGCTTGTGTCCTTGAGCAAGACACTTAACCATAAATTGCTTCTCCTAACCCAGGTGTGTAAATGGGTACCTGCTTGGGCTGGGATGATATTGTGTTAGATTTAGCGCTCATATGAAACAACTTGAGGTGGTTTTACTGCTTAGGGAGGTGAGAAAGTTATGGAATGGTTTGAGTATTGATTCCTTGTGTGCACGGCAAATGCGGTAACTGTGCCATGCTCACCATTTTGGAAGTCGACAAGACGAGTGTACTGTAAGCGCCGCATTGCCTAAAATTCACCCTCAGTTTATAAACACAAAGAGACATTCACGCCCAGAACGGCGCAACCAATGTTATTGTTTCCTGTCTATGAGTGTTTATTTGACTTTGTTTATCTTGTCCACAGTATCGTGAAGGTTGTCTATCTGCAAAGGGTTTGTTTGTTGGTCAGTGCTGGACTCCAGTAGAGCTTCAGACTCAGCTCTTACCCTATCTTGCCATCATCAGTGTCCCCTTACAAAATCCAGGTATGTTCATCAAATGTATGGAAGCATGCATAGAGATCTCCACTGTAAACATGTTTGTTGACTCCATAAATCAAGGACTTCTCTTTGTTCTCCCAAGTTTTTGTTGTTGTGACGTCCCCTTTGGTTTTTGCACACCCCCTCGCTTTGTCAAACCACTCTGATCCCCTTTGTTGAAGTCCTCAGTTTTATCGCAGAGACGTGCTCATGTATATTTGTTGAACTAGTAAAGTGAGGACTTCTCATTGTCCTATGATTTGAACTTGGCTTTCAAACACTCTTCCAAAGAACATTCCTCGCCCTAATCTGTTCATTTGTCATTGATAACACCTGTTTGTAATGTGCCTTTTGTTCTTCAGGTCAGATTAACTTCCTTCAGGAAGTGACAAGATTTTCTCGATACAAGCAAACATGGAGGTACGGATTACAAATATCATTCTTTATTATGGCACGGCAGCAATGTTACACAAAGCTAAGAACTTTGAAAACGTAGAAATTGCTGTCTTGGAACAAGTGTTTACCAAATCCCTGAGAAAGTCAGTCATGTAACTCTCTGCTTTTTCTCCCACTCTCTCCATACCAGACATAGACCTGAAAAACTAGATGAGAAAGATGCAATAGAGGATGAAGATGATGAAGATGTTCCAAGCTCACAAGGAGTGAGAGTCTTACCGCAGAGAGGACCTCACATCACTGCCGAGAGCGTTGACCCTCTCAGCAAAGTCGCATCAACAGAAGATGAGGTTGTTATTGAGGATTTTGATGACTGATCGTGGCAGATTCAATGTGATGTTTGTTCAAGACTATATTAGGTTGGTCCAAAATGGCAACTACAGCTACGGCTACAGCTAGATTTCATTACCATCATGCATTAAAGTAAAGGACTTCCTTAGCAGCATCCTTAGCAACAGTCGTAGCCATACTGTAGCCACTAATTTGGACACTTCCTGAGACTTGTTAACCAAAGTTGACTGGAGCATTAAAGAAGATAGGTGGCAGCAGATGCATAATTCTGGGTATGCTCATAGTTTCAAGACCGACAGATTTAACAGGGTATCTCTGGTGTCACTTAGCAACCAACAACAGTTTCCAAGTGGACTCTGCGCTGGAACCCTGTGTTGTCTGAAAAACTGGAATAAACCCTCAGTGCACTGTCTCGTGGTCATCTTGTGGTCATTTTATCCAAAACTGGTGAAGAACACTGTGGAACCATTTTTTGATTAGTGGTTGAGTTGAGCATTCTTTGTGAGCTGTTATGCACACGCACAGCTGTGGACTGAGACTGGACCATTTGTAAGCATTCCAGTTTAACTACAGTCAGACTACATGACCTTAACCCTGAGAAGGCAATGATTGTTGGCTGGATCCAGTTAACTGAGATTGTTGTTGGTCGATAGCAGCTGCAGTTGAAACTAACTCTATCCTCCAGCAAGCTAGAATTCCTAGTTCTAGTTGGTCAAGAGCTATGGGATATACCGTCACGTCCATGCATTATATCATGAGTTCTGACCTTGTTGCAAGCATGGGTTGTTTTTTCGCGTGACAAAGTCAAATTCTTGTTGAAAACTTTTCAGATTCAAGTACAAAATGAATGAAGTGATATTTTTGTTGTATATATCAAATTGTATACTTACAAATGGAGCGTGCATGATACGACTTTTTGATCAAACTAAGTTATGACCTCGTTGCAAACATGTTTTTTCGTAGCGTAACAAAATTGTATCTTTGTTGAAATGAACGGAGTGAGATACGACCTTGTTGTGTGGAGCAAATTGTGTACTCATAAGTGTGCATGATACGACCTTTTGATCAAACTAAGTTGTGACCTTGTTGCTCTAATGCAATGACAAATCACACTTTGAAATCTGATATTGCATCCTACTTATTGAATCCAATATTATGTGCATGTACATGCTTACTGCAGCACCGTTACCTGTCTAGCAGGGTGTAAAATCAAGAACTTAACTGTCAATCTTTATTACCATAACAGTCCCAGAGAATCTCTTTCAACTTTTTCAAGAATATAATCTTTTGAAATTCATGGTGTTTTATGTTGGTTTTAAATGTTGCTTTTTGTACAAACTTTAAGAAACAATGGCCCTAATGAGGTTGAAACCTTAGGAGTATTGAAATAAAACGAACATGTTGTTTTTTCTTCTTGTGAAATTTTTTGGGGGGAAGAGTTAGTTATCCCATATGTGCTGTCAGTACAGTACAATTTGGTGCAATTGTCGTGCATAATACAACTTGGCCTTTGACCTCTTCGACCTCATGGCAAATGGGATGCTGAAGCACTGTATAGACCCCTTGCATTGAGTCACAAACTCATACAGTGTCCTCATCGATGTCAAAGGAAGACCTATCATTGGCTGAGAGTTTTGCGTGGTGCGACGCGCTTGCTCGTTTCCATTGTTTGATCTATACTTGTACATGTTAGTGGGATAACTACTACTGTACTTGGGTAATTGTAGCTGGACACTGAGTTATTTGAGTGATTAATCTGGAAGGTACAATCAACCATCTGGATGCACTCCTTATGATCAAAGAATGATTTACCACTATTTATCCAGTCACACCCATCACACCTGATTGTTTGATTGGTCCAGTGCTCATCAGGCATGCTAGATACAGAATAATTCTAGTCGTCAACTATTAGTTAAGTAACCAGAGAAACTTACTCCATGCTTTAGTTTTATTTATTTGTATTTAAATACTCAGCCAAGTGGACGTTTGCTTTATTTTGTTTTGTTTTCCATTCCATCTATGCAAATGTGTGAATGATTGGGAATCTTGTATAATGTATGATATTCAGCTTGTGTCCATTTCTGTTTATTTCATGTTTTCTTCTAAATTTTTCTCTTTTTTTCTTCTTTTTTCCCTTTTGTAATTATGCTCTTTAGTAGATCTGTCTAACTGACCCACAGTGGTTTTAAGTCCTTAAACCTTTGAAAACCTTTAAAATTCCATTGAGTATTTATCCCTAAATAGCTCCTGCGTGCTAAGACAAGTCAATATAATGTGCTTCCTCAGTAAAAGAGGCAAATTATGGTAATGTGTCGTGATCAGATGATTGAGGGGGGGGGGCGAAAAGGACCAAGGGCTGCACACACTCTAGCAGTCATAACTAACGGTGGACTGGTGCAAGTTCAGACCTGGAAGGAATACGCCATTTTTGTTGTTGCTAATGAGGACGGCAAGGTGAAAGGTTATTTGCAGCGGGAAAATCCAAATTTTGAATGAGTTTAGAGTGATTTTAGTGTTTGCTGGAGGACCAGAGAGTGTCTACAGAGGAAGTGATTATAGCCAGTGTTGTTGGTTTGATCACAAGGAAAGGACACACATTTGCTTCAGTGACCACCAAGCAGGAATGTAAAGCTAGCTGTAAATGGCGCCGTGTGCAGAAAGGACATTAACTGTCCGCTAAACGTGACTGCGAATTCCAAGCTTTTAAGGCCTGTTTGACTGCAACATTGTGAAATGTAAGTACACATGAATTGCATTCTTTCTCACCAGACAGACATTAAAATGGTGTCTGACTGCTTTTCACGAATTAGGGCCTACGTGCTGCAAACTTGTTATTCAGTTTACACTTTTTTACATGGGGGCCATTTTATCGTCTGCTTGTTTGTGCTAGTTTACTTTCTCTGTATAAATTCGGTCCCTGTTGAGCGACTGTGTGGAGTCAAGATGGTTCTCTCTACGTTGATTAAGAATCTTAAGTCAAGAGATGATTACCTTGGAGACTTAAACGGGTGAATTATTAGTTATAATTAATTGAGCCCAAGTTGATTTAGGTAGTCGAATTGCTACTAATTTGTGTGATTGTCGTATGGTCTGCAGCAGCCAAAGTGTCCATTTGAGGCCCCCAAACCCCACCCCACCTACTCTACCCTACCCTCACTGGCCTTGTGTGACACAAAAATAGAATCTTATTTTTGCTTTTTTGCCTTGCTTCGAGTCTATACTTTGGGGTATTTTTTTGTAGTTCCTTGATAATGACATGTCATGGTCAAAATCACCACACCTATCGCAAATTACCACAAAACCACACACACTTTAAATGGGCGTGTGCGTGGGGGTGTTTGTTTGTTTGTTTGTTTGTTGTTGTTGTTGTTGTTGTTGTTGTTGTTGTTGTTGTTGTTGTTGTTGTTGTTGTTGTTGTTGTTGTTGTTGTTGTTGTTGTGTTGATGTTTTTTGGGGGCGGTGGTATGTTAACCTAAAACTACAAAGTTAATATTTCTTGACACAGCATGATCCTTGTTTGCAAATTTTAATGCCCTTCAATGAATGCATTTCCTCGTTCAAGTGGAGAACAGCCCATTTGACAAATTAGAAACTCTCTGAATGAGCTTTCAGGCCTTCATTTCCCTCTGCAAATTGTGGATTTCAAGGCAAGTGTGCCATCCTCTCGTAATTACTCTTCGGCACATCTTTTGTTTTTGTTTTACTGACATAGGTTTTTAAAATGTTTCATTTATTCGTACTACATGTACAATCATCTGCCTATTTTAGTCTTTTGTGATTTAACAGCAGGCGCTATTTCTTGTGAATAAAATGTCACAATGTGATACGAATTGATGAGTATAGCAACATTTTATATCGTATTGTGGTCAGTGTACTGAACTTCCATCGAGAGCAAAAGCCTGTCTCGCCACTAATGAAGCGTACAATCTCTCTCAATTTCTCAATGGCTAGTGAAACAGTTGCTTGGCAACAGTGCTACAAAATTCTATGCCACTAAAAGGTTCTGTGGCTTCTAAGCATTTCACAATGTGCCCTAATATTAAAGGCGTGTGGTACGACTTTTGATCATTCAGTTAATTATAAACGCATACTAAGGTCCAACAGCCATCATGTCGTCGAAAAAGAGGCACGAACGGTAGTACTATTTAAAATTACATCCAATGAAAATATAATCTGGATAATAAACACAGTGATCCAAATCCGTATTATTATGAGCGTGTTTTATTTCTCCCAAATTTAATTTCTCATTTATAATAGTTTATTGTAACATCGATTATGGTAATTATACCTACTCTGTAACACCGAAATTAGAATTATTTTCTACAAGCCTAAACCAAAGAAATTGCAAGTGTGTAAAAAATGAAGCAGTATTTTTTATGATGTGAATGTGAAATTCAATTATTTTGACAAAAGAATAAATACAACATTATAAAACCACTTCGTCATACATAAACTTCATTGCTATGCAATGATATTTTGCAATAAAAGTAAATGCATTTCACGTCAGCAATCATAACGTATTCTATTAGTATTGAATGGTCTCTATTCTAAAACTACAAACTTTAAAAGAAAGAATTCCGTTGATGTAAATCTAAAGCAAATAATTTTTCCAAAAGCCGTATCACAAAATTGACCATCATGTCGACTATTTTTTGGTGCAATATTGCACAGAGAGGCTATATGCGAAATCAATAACAACATTGGCAAAAAGTTATATTGATAGGCTAAATTCTGTGACAATGTAGTTAACATAATATTAAACTAAAATCTGCTGTTTTTATTCCACATTTGCCATACTTAGATTCTAGCTTGAAAATCATATAAAAAATTAGTCACCATTGCAAAATCTCTCACAAAGTTCACTAACTTGCTTATCACGAAACTCAAAAATGAAGTAAACATTGAAACAGACTTTATACTTGTCTCAGTAAATAACATACAGACTAGTTAAAGGAATGTCCAATATGCCTTTCATAAGGTATCTATACAGTGCGTGTATGACTGCATTTGTAGCATGCACGGAGACTTCACCGACGCCATCTTCTTTTGTCTTCATTTTGCATGATTACTAAATGCTGTTTGTCTAAAATGAAAAATACTATACTAGTTTCCTTCAGCATTTGGATTTAGGGAAAATGGTGGGAATTACAAGGGAAATAGCATTTTATTTCACGTTACCAACTTAAGGGGATGTGACTAGGATACAAAATGTGATACAATAGTGGTGACGTCATTTTGGTCTTTAAAAGTGACTTGTTAAAGACATGAGTTTAAGTGAGGCTTATAAAAAAAGACTTGTCAAAAACGGACACTCACAAATTCCACGTAATCCGTAGATTGAAGACAGAATAACTAATGACGTCAGCACCAAAGGTGTTTCTCTTAGAATGATGTTTAATTATGCATGACTATCTTCATTGTGTTCCTTCTTAATCTTATGGTCTTGTCACACAAGGCAATTTTTACAGGCAACTTAGAGGCAACCAACTGCTCTGCGTGAAAAGGGAACATGTAAGTAGCACAAGAAACTATTCCTGCCAGTGTCTTCTCCAAGAAAATGATGTGGAAATCAAAATGTGAAACGTTTTTCTCAATCGAGATTGCCTCAAACTGTTTCTGTAAAGTGCTTTGTGTCACATGGCCCTTTCATTATTGTGTATGGAAATGCGATTATTACTCTGGCAATAAATACAAATACTACTACTGGAGATTACCAACACGATTTTCTCTAAGTCCAGTATTTTCACATAACGTTGCTACCATTCACTCACAAAAACTACTCAATAATTCAGTTATGATGTACTAGGGTCTCAAATCGTATGATTATGAACCTCTTTTGCTGCCGTTGCTTGCTCTAACCATGCTCTATACCGCGACTATGCAACGCCACACACAAAATTACAATTCATACTCATAAATGAAACCAATTAGTACCAAATGAATATCCATGTCTGATGCTTGGGTCTTGTCATGGGGCCTGACCTTTGTTTCCTTAAAGGTCACTTCTTTGAGAGAAATGAACATTCGACAGCACCATTTCAAGAGGCAGCAAGGCAACATGGCCAGGGGCACTGGGGGCAATCGCCTCTGTGAAATACCGGGCCTCATCTGAGTTTCGTTAAAGTCACAGTGGATTAAAAATTTTAAGGATTGAATAACAAAAACTGTCGTCGAATAATATGGAATTGATTGGTAACAAATCACCACTTCTCTAAAAACGTGTTCCATGGGGCCTGACCCATTTCCGGGTCAGTAAGACACGGAATATGTGTCAAAATGACTCAGAAATGGAACAAACGTACGCAGAACCAAAGGTAAAATCCCATTTTCACCAGTTTCCAGGTTTGGCTCAGCCGGAAAAAAGGTCAGGCTCTCTGACCCGGAAGTTTTTAGAGTGTATGTTCTACTGAACGGTGACACTTTCTGCATGTCTAACCCTACAAGTGAATGAAACTGAAGATCCAACTATTAGCCTAATCATCAGACTATCTCTATATACTGAGGCACTGCCGGATACAACTCCGAAAACTTTAGTCAAGGATACCTTGACTCAATAAACAACCTTTGTGCGAAAAACTGCAGAGCAAAAATAACATAACATAAAATAAAATGAGTGTATTCCAAATAATAATATTTGCAAACTGAAACTAATAATCTTTGCTTGGAAATTGAACATTAAAAATGTACAGAAGTGTAAAACGAGTACGTTGTCTTATAAAATGGTGCAGGCTTTCTTTTCCTTGAAGGGATTGAGGTTAGGGGGAACTCCCGTAATTAGGTAATCTTCACTGGAGTTTGCTTGACAGTAGTCCTGTGAAAATAGTGAAAAACAAGTTAAATCAGTCAGTTTGTAAGTAATCGTTTTGAAATTGACATGTTTGCTTAATAAAATCAGTTAAAGATCACGTGACATTTTTTATTTTGTAGAGGTCAATATTATACTTGTTTTTGAAAATAAGATACAAAGGATGACTCGTCGGAGACCAATGATGTCTTACATCAATTAATAAGTGCTGCAAAGAATCATTTTGAAGGGTAACTTCTTTCACCAATATTGTGCTTGATCCATAAAGTGACATAGTGTTAAAAAAGAAAGAGGTAATGTCTTTGCCATTCTGTTTCCTAAAAGATAAACCTATAAATAGATTATTGTACATTTCATTCTTAAACCAGAACTTATTTATATTTTCGTCAGCAAAGAGTAAAATAAGTTGAATGTTTATCAAAAAGAAAAAAGTTATTCTATAACTCTCCACGATGTTTTATTATTTTGTCTATCCACGATCTGCACCCTACATAAAAACATAGACTAGTGTTTATGATCTAAACATTCCCTTTAATTTGTATTCTTTATCTTCGATTCCTTATTCAGGCATATCGAATTAAAGAAGACTGTAGGAAAAAGATGGCGAATGAATGAACAGGCAGCATTGGGTTACTTATTCAGTGCAGCTCAGCGTGTAAAGCAAAAGATGATAACTGTTATGATATGCTATACTGCAATGTGCTTCCCACCTTTTCATATTTTGTTGAATGCAAAATACATCAGTTGTCTGCTCTGTGTTATTTACCTTTATTCTCAAATAGCTAAAGCTTTTAGTGACAAGCGAGTTTGTATTGGGTCTTTGTGATTCAGAACAGTGACTTTAATAGAAAATAGCGTTTATAGATAACGAAACAATCCCCGTGTTGGTGACATTGTGTAAAATATTTATCGGCAACATGATCGGGTCTAATATAATATTCGGTTTATATTCGGTTTGCGGTAATACCATATGTATATCTACTATGCTGTGTAGATTTGTTCTTAGAGAACTATGTCCTGCTTTGTTCTACCGCCGCTAAGTAGATTTCGGGTTTAACATTTTGTAATAATTCAACAGTTACAGGACCTGAATTGAAAGAGAGAGAAAAAACCCATTTGGCATCAATCACTTATTAATTGAGTATCTTCTAATTTGAATGCGTCTATATATTTACTTAATATGAAAATGATTGAAATGAAGCGGGATGGTAAATCACCACAGTGTCTCCCACTCATCCAGCTTTGAAGAACTATGTAAGTTCACTCATTTGCATTTATGACGGTTTATGGTCCTCTGTCTGGGTTGAAGTTATAATAGGATTATTTCAAACACGGTATTCTAACGAGACGAACGCATTTCAGACGATCTCCTAAGACGATTCATGTAGCTTAATGATCGAAGTAAAGTTCTGGTTAAAATTTTAAAAGTTAAAAAATTCAGACAAATATCACGTCTTGAAAAATGTGCCATAAGAAATATATGCCTACAGTCGACAATGTTGACAGACCTATACCGGCATACTTGATGTGCAATCCTTAGTTTTAACGCGTAGTTGAAAATAAACATAATAATAATTTGGGGTTGAACAGAGAAAAAATTGACTAGAGCAGAATTTGAACCAACGACCTCTGGTTTTACGTGACAACTGTTCCCATTTCTTCGACATTGTTTTAAGAGCTTTTTAAATTTTATTCTCCCATAAGAATTTCCTAACTTTGGGACTATATTAAAAAAAATAAGCAATGTTTTCCTTCGTAATAAAACTGAAATATTGTAGTTAGTGAAGCTCTATATGGACGTGTGGAAGTCCATAGAATGTCTCAAGATCCTGGTTTGAACTTGTTTTATCCCCGGGCCTACACTGTTAATGCAATTGCCTCCTCGAATTGATTGCAATGAGGTGAAAACGCTATATGCTCTTATAACCCTAACCACCTAAACCCATCAAAATCCAACAGCATGTTTTGTTTGATTCGGTTGGACTGAGGACGTAACCACCACAACTCATCAAAATCCAACAGCATGTTTTGTTTGATTCTGTTGGGCTGAAGACTGCACTGCTAATAATACGCATCCCATCATATTCAGAGTCTAACAGCTTGAGTGTTGATCAATCTACGGCACTGAATTTTGTTTAGAGTGAGGAAGGATCCATGCTAAATAACTCGAGAGTTCGGTCTAATTAAGGAACAACCCCAAAGTTTACATTATTGGTCATATCTAGGGTTAGTTTCTTTACCATAAGGTCAGCCCCTGCCTTGGATATCTTGAGGCGTTCGATGCTAGCCTCCATCCGAAGCTGTTCTACAGTCTTCCGGAGGTTTGCTACCTGTAGTAGAAACACAAGAAGATTATTTCCATCAATATATATCCTTGGTTTTTACAAAGATCACAGTGAAACCACATGTTTTCAAAATGTTTGTTAATTTGAAAATTGTAAGTAAATGGTTTACTTTTACTCGTGAAAAATTAATTTGAATATTTTTTTTACATGATAGTCGACGAAAATCATTTCGAGAGTTTTTATTCACTTTGTATTACTTACATGAAAATGTCAACATGGGTTGTTGAACCCCTTCTCCCTCGCCAAAAAGGAAAACCTTTCTAAATTTCACAAAGCATGACATTACGGCAAGTCAACAAACCTTTGTCTATATGTTATGCATGGCCTCAAGCTAAGCAAGGCTGAAATAATGAGGGAAAACCTATGTATTTGCGACGGGCTTAATGTTCATATTTCTACTCTTTTTTGGGAGCCCCGTTGGGTTCTTCGTAGATGTACACATATTTTAAATAAACAAAGTTAATAGATCATCTTATATAGCTTAAGCCACTGTTGTAAAACCGTCTTGAAATAACATAAAACCAAACGTAACGTAAACGAGGCTGGAAGGGACAGAACATAGTTGAATGTAAAATTATAGCAGCCATTTTTGCTATCGTATTCGTATCAAAGATTGTAATTAGTCTGCTGGTGCTGGTCTGAAGCCGAGCTATCCAACCACTCGCCATATCACGACAGTCACAACCAAGCAAAGGATCAAATATCATTTAATCAATTCAATAAATTATTCTGATGCTCCAGACGTCGCTATTCCCTGCTTGGGTTGAGATGTGACATTCAGTCTTTTGATTCGCATATCCTCCTATGGAGTCTTGGCCTCTCGTGTGAAACGTTCGTAGATGGATGTATGAGCTGGCTACAAAACACTTATTGATTACACTTTTAGTGAAGTATTCCAACCACAGGCACTAACACGCCCAAAATATATCTTTGGGTGTGGCTCAGAAGAATGTTCCGCTTGAGGTTTTTAGATCTTGTATTATGTTGACCTTTGGGGTAGACTGACCCAGCTCCATCCCGCCCGCGGTCTGCACTCATCTTATTAAACAGCAACAACGTTGGGTAACAAGTTTTCTTTATTGTGTCGCTTTCTTTTTTAGCATGTATAGGGCCCGGGTTGATAGCGGTTGTTGGTAGTGGGGTGGTGTTGGGACGTTTAGCGGCGGTAACAAACAAACCGCGCCTTTTGGTATGCCGTAGTCTACCTCATAATTGTTTGTACCTAGACGTCCTCAACAGGACTGAAACGTAAATGTTTGAACTTGATTCACTACGTACCTGTGCTGACATGGCAGGAGGAGGTATCTGTGCACGTCCCAGTTCTGCTTGTGTATCAAAAAACAGACAACAGGAAAAGCACGGGAGAGAACTTGTATGCCAAGGAGCGCTGTTGAAAAATAAAGGAAATTTAAATATTTTATAAAAAAGAGCCTTTTCACGAATTTGTCAATATTGAGTCATATTCCCTGAACACAAGTTGCAGAGCGTTCAATCATGTGTTGCTGTGTGGAGCGTACATCCAAGTAACAGTCTGCGTGTGTGTACATGTCACATTGATTTTCCAATGAATGTATTACTAACTGAGGTAACCAGACCAAGTTTGTCTATAACGGCAACCCTGCTTTCATAATATTGCCTATTTTTGTGAATGGAATAAAAAGTTCTTTATAATTTCTGCCAGGAATGAAAGGAAAATAGAACGATATGACATTATTTGTTAACATGATATTTACAGGCAGTCTTTGGTGTGATCTCTGTCCTTAATTGACTTTGAAAAACAACCAATTTGATACTTTTTATCAAAATCAACCGAAACAACAGAACACACCTGCGACCTACAGCATTCAAAGATAATCATCCATATTGCACGTCATAATGATAACATCACTTTGATGTATAAAATGACGAGGCTTTTTTATAGAAACTATAGCAACATTTTGTATAGATGTCGCCAAACAGTGTCAGGCTGTTTTCAAAAGAGTCCTTAAAAAATGCCGTGGTAATTTCCTGGAATGCAAGATATTGTCCATGTAAAGTTTTACGTCTGATGCTGAATCTCCAATCAGAAGTACCATCCGAATCAGGCTCGACGTGTGACACATTCTCTATATCAAAATTTGATACAAATTGTAATCTGCCATTTAAAAAAAAAAATGATTTCAGTGATTTCCCATGTAATATAACATCAAAATGCTACACAAAATGTAGCAGTTGCTACTCAAAAATCATCGTTTACTACTCATTATTAGCTTTCAGTGTGACATAAACAAATTTGTCCAGTCCAAACAATGTGTTAAGTCCTAATATTTTGCTATGCAGAATTGCTTGCCGTAATCGTTTCCTGGATTTGATGCCGTCCTTCTTCTGTACCACGGTTGTATTAAAAATCGTCATAGTCTTGGACATACAGTGATATCCGTTGTTTACTCATTCATGTATTGTAATATAAAGCTTTTGTTCTGTCAGTTCTTGGGAACTAAGTGCATACACTTCCAATTACTTTATCTGAGATTTCAACTTGCAGTTTTTTAAAAGATTACGTGAAATGCGTGTCAAAATCGACTTATAAAATTAGGTAAAAAATGGTTGAGGAAGTCTTTCATTCAAAATACAACTGAAATTGAGCTAAAACACAAAAAAAGGAAGATTTGGACAGAAACACTTTGCAATTTGTAAATGATAAATGGAAGTCATAACTCTTACAAAGTAACGCCCTAGAACCTGAAGAAAACTCACTCATTGTGCAGCGATATTAGAGCGCGTTTTCATTATATGTAAAGTTGTAGACTAAAGAGAGGCTCCAAAGTAAAACTGAGTTTTGTAAAGTTCTAATTTGTTCAATACATGTAGAAAGAGTCCTCATGAAAGTGGGAAAGTTGCAAGTTTCTAACCTGATGTTAAAACTGTGTAAATTGTCATCTTATGTGACACTCTTTTAGAATAAAATTTGAAACATGACGTTATCGGACGTAAGAAAGAAATGAGTCTGTACATTCCAAAGAGAAATGTGTGCGCCAATCAAAAGGTCAAATTTATGCCGTTTTAATTGAATATCAGGGAAGAGAACTTCCCCCACCACTTCCCAGCCCATTGACGCCCAGGCATACAAGCTCACGGCCATCGCCGTAGCCATAGCCGAAGCCGCTTCAACTCGAACACTCTTAGATTAAAGCCATGGACCAGAAGTATGTCTTTATTTATCAACATTTCCTGCTTCTGTCTAATATGGAGTGAATAATAATGAATGGAGTTATGGAGGTCAAAGCCCGACTTCAACCCGACCCCAAGTCACATAAACACTATACTTATTTTGTTTTAACTGACAGATAGAATAAACACATTAAGATGTTTGGAATATTCAGGTCTTTTCCTGTTTGTGATATCCGTATCGTCTACAGTGGCAGAATTTATGAACACTGTCACGTTTCCTCAGTGAGGAGAACTCATCAGCTGGAAAAACATCCCACATTCATCCGAGTATCCGAGAAAGCCTCAACTTGATAATTCGGTATCAATTTTTCCTGGTGGATGTCAATTACGCACACACCACCATTGAAACGGAAACCACGAAGCGAGATGCACATCTTTTGATTCTGTTTAAAGCAGTAAGGCCTGGTGTTCATAAATCTAGCCCTTAAATCCAAATGAAAGGGATTTAAACATCTGAAGAAGAGCCACCGCTTTGACATTTCGCTTAATATTCCCGTCCACTGTTTGCTGAATATCTAACACACCGTCGTGAAACAGTATCCTATGAAGTGACCATGAGCTTGTTAAATGTTGATAGGTTAAAGCGGCATAATTTGCACCAATTGAAATTGTAATAGGATCATGGCTTTAGATACTCATGTACGATAACACCGTCGGGCAAGGTGTAGAAACTCCAACCAGTATCACTCCCACCCGTTTAATTATGAAGAAATGTAGAATCACCCCTCCGGAGTTCCGGAACGTGATAAGTGTGGGTCCGGTTATTATAAGCGCCGGAGTATTATCACTATGGGACTGTAATAAAACAATGACTCAGTTCTGTTAATCGTCAAAGGAGCAGGTGGAGGAAAAAACAACAACAGCCATTTATAGGCTGTGGAAAATAATGACAATCTTTATTTGCAAGATGTCGCCTAGTAAATGGAAAAATATATCTCGGACATTTTGGAGATAGCGAAACACAAGGCAGTGATGATAATCAGTGTTTGCTGTATAAATCTTGAAGACATCTCGGAATTGCATTATGATTTACCTTACAATAGGCCTATTATCATCTGTGCTTTTGAATAAGCTGTGCTTTACAAAAATGCAAGTCTGAGGACTTTATCTTTAAGCTTTAGGCCCTATCACTGAACATTATAATTTTGGTGTAGGCTACTTATTATGTTTAATGTATATAGTAGTTTGTTTAATATGTTATTGAATTCAACCGTTTATGGTTGCATGGATTGCTGTAAATACAAATAACAATATAATAACAGTAACCCTTTGTGTGCAACTAAAATAGATGCAGTGATGTACTTGAGCCCCACCAAGCCCCCTGAGCCACCCTCCCTCACCCGGGGTGTGCCATTATCAATCTCTGACGCTGATTCAACCCCCAAAATCACACGATTTGAATACTACCAGAATTGGCAGATCTCCTGATGGGCATTTCGCATCACGGAGCCCCTAGAAAGCTGGTGTCTTCACCAGCTGTGATACCTATCAGAGGGTCGTGACATTCTTACAAAGCTACAACGGAAATGTGTCTACGCATGGACGACCTTGCTGTGCGTGTATCACTGCCGCGGAACGCGTATCTTGCTTGAGTGGGCCCTACCTGTTTGAAATGCAACGCTTTGGAACTTATGCCATTTTTATCAGCGAAGAATCTCTGTAGCAATTCTGCATATCCAGGCCCCTAACTCAGACATTAGGAGACTGTAGACTCCTCGCACTGACGTCATACGCGCCTACTGTATGCACGGTCAGCCATTTTGGAAGTCAAATTGCGTGCAAAGCATCCTCGTACCCAGGGGCGATCGATCTTGCCGCGCAATTTTAGGATGCGCGTCCAACTGTACGCGCATTGCCTAAAATTCTCACTTCGAAGTAAACCCCCCCCCCCCCAAAAAAAAAAAAAAAAAAAAAAAAAAAAACCCGGGACATCAGACTCCAAAAATAGTACAACCAAGATTTATGATTGGTGATGACGTCAGGTGTGTTGGGTCATTGTAAAACAAAAGTGGACCTTGATATAGTCTTAGTAGCTGGGCAGGTTCGGTTCGCTCAGACGGCTAAAACCGTTGACTGCATATACTGTTTCTGTTTTCCGGGATTGCTCATGTCAGACTTAATGTAAACAATCATGTTAATACTTTTTAGACCATTGGCTAGTATTACCATTAATGTATATGTGCTCGTACGTATTTGAACATTAATGTGTGTGATTTTGTTTTCTTCTCGCATGTCTTATTAAAAGGCTTTTGTTGGGGCACAGGCTACACCTTTTTAAGCTGGTCAGCTGATTTCATCGTTGTCTTTATTTTAGTGCCATAAACAACTTTATTTCCTCATTTCACACAAAGATATATACCTCTGTTTAGATGTTTAGATACAGGCAGAGCTGTGTGTTGAGGGAGTTGCGACATGAGACCGGGTTTCTTTGGTCATTGTGGTTGTCCGGACGCCATTTTCGGTACAAATGCAGCACAACTCAATGTGCGGTCTATAGTTTGGCACATTTGTTTTTTGTCCGAAAATGGCTTTTAATCGCAAGTTGTCGCATCTCTTTCAATACACAGCTTTGTATACAGGTATACAGCGGCTCAACAACTACATGTATTCACGAATTGAATTAAAATCCTTTGATAAAACATTCAAACAAAATCCTTTTGAATTTCTGACGAGAAGCCCTGAATGTCAAAATGAGTTTCCCTACGTCAGCATTCTGAGAGTTTGCCAAAGCCTACCGTACACAATCCACCGGAAAATTATTCTCTTATAATCTGTTAGACACCTGCCACTTAGTTCCCGTTTCAAGACAAGAAATTAATACGCCAAACATTGGAAACGTTCCTTATGATTCTTTAGCCTGGAGCCATGTGTAGTTTCGTTTATTTCTACAACTGTTTTGTTACACGCTGATGAAATGCGGAGATAAGTCCGAGAGCTTTGTCTATTGAAAGATATAAGATACAAGCATTGCTGAAAAAGACTCATTTTGATGACGAAAAGTCCCCAGGCGTCTTTGGGGTTAAATGTCACTGGTTGGATTTCGGAGCCCAGGGTCCTATTGCAAAATGATACTTTAGTACTAAACGTGCACCTAACAAGTTTAACCAGTCTAGGCAGTTGACGCTTGATGTAATTTCGAAAGTATAGACTTAAATGTTGTAGCACGGAGGTCCAGATATGCTTTACTTAATGAAATTAGAGAGAACTTGTTGTGACGGGGATGGTTCTTTTCATCAAATCAGAAAATATGGTCTCATATAATATCACTAATAAGTGTTTGGTCTTTTGAACTGATCCCAAAATATTGTTAGTAATGTCAAACATTAGTATTTGACTTCACTTTTATTTAAACATAAGTTTAAATATCGCAGTTTGTTCTTATTCAACAGCTTGAGAGGTGAACCGATGATGGTACATTTGATTGTTTCTTCAGGTGAAGTGTATCTCTACGAGGATCTTTGATATGTTAATGTTTGGTAAGTAAGTTTGAATTTGTTGTGGCATTTTCTCTTCCTACACTTCTTCTACACTTCACCCTGATACTATAAATAAGCACGCCATTTTTGCACTATTGTTTAAAGTTTCCCCATCGTCCGTGCGTGCCTCTCCGTTCAAAACAAGCCCTACAATGTGAAACATAGGTTGAATCGAAAATATGCTTTTCATTTATATGCATCTACGGTGTTATTAAGAATTAAATATATAATATAAATAAATAAAACATTCTTAAATTAATTATTACGAGATTTGCAGATTGGCTAGCTTTTACACCTTAATGGAAACGACTCCTTGCATGACTATGAGTGTAATATACTCCGTATTACCTTGTCTTCTCCACAGTAGTTAGTCCTTAAACCAACTCTCAAATCGATAAACCATATACATGTACATCAAGCTCCTTCAATTGGTCTCCCCTCTATCCATATTCCTGCTTCTGTGTCGCATAATTTGAAGCATTACATCCCCACCTGCCCAATTCGACAGAGGTTTTGGTTTATTTAATTGTCTGTCACCTCCAGGTCTCGTAGAGGTGAGAAGTGGAGGTGTACATCCACAAAATTAGGTCTGATCAATTCCCAGGCCTTTTAAGGCTACGCTTGCGTTAGCTTTCGTACACATGGCATGGTCGGATCACAATAGCGTCACATGATAACACATCCATAGGATTTTCTTTTGATGTGAAAACAAACATGGTTTCAGGTCTTATTTGGCTCAGAAGTTTGGAGGTTGACAGTAATCCCTTTCTGATTCTACGTGTAAATAAAAATAAAGCTTTTACTTGAAAATGGAATCGTAGTGTGCTGCCATTGATACCCAAGTCACCAAGTGTATGTTTATGATATCACTTGTGGACTGTATACGAAAAGGTTTGCAGCTATTCTCCCATGCGTCTTGGCCGGTCAGGCCTGTTAATCTATACCTGAATTGTCCTTCACCGGGCATCCCCAAATGCCCGCAGACTGTTCAGTTTTCTCAAATATTTAGATAAATCAATACGAAGAATAAACATTGCAGGGACAAGGCTTTTCGAGCTCTCTACTGGTGAAGGAAAAGACCATATTGACCTGATTGTGTAGGGTTCTCAAGGTGGCTGGATCTAGGCTAGAATTCCCAGCGTTGTGCTTGTCATTTTAAGTAATTGTTATGTCCGGACCATGACCTGGTTGCACCAATAACGTGTCCCACTTTAAGATAATGGAATCCACTAAAAGGAATTAAATCAGTATGAGTTTGTCATTATTTCCTTCTATCTGAAGCCGCAAAATTGTGTAAAAGGAAATGGGAAAGAACACACAATGTTGAAATAAATACATTCCATTGTCCAGCAAAAAGAGAGAATTTACACTCTTAAGAATTTCAAATTAAACATGTTCTATTTTGCCTCAATATTGTGCACATAATAATAATGTTTAGAAAGGAACTAAGATAAGATCTCAGGTACCAACCACACTTTTCCCATGTTTGTCAACGGTATTCTAGGCTTGCATTGGCCGTCTTTAGAAACCAAAACGTAACTGATGTTCCGCAAGGTACTAGCATTTGTCCTATTTTCTGTTCATTTTTTTATTGACCTTTGTCGTCTGCGTCACTCGGTATTCTGGTGTAGCTTTCTGCACCCATAATCGAAATGTTCTACCGTTTTCATCGTTGTCTCTTCCGTTTTGTCTGCCGTCTCAAAAATGTTTCTGTTGTCTAATTTTTATGATATATTAAAACAACAAAAGGTAAGTTGGAAGAAAGAAATACCAACAAAATCATTTACAGCTTCATCATTTATATGTATTTGTGGTTTTGTCATCGTAAGGGAAATTGAGTATAGATTGGTAGCCACGAGACGTTAATTGACAATTCACCACCCAGGGATGTTTGTGTGTAGTTTTTGCAGTTTAGCTAATTAAGCGAGGCATGGCATTGTTTGAAACGATGACCTTCTATAGCCGCCATAGTTATGTACTTTTTGCCATCACAGCTAATGTTGTGAGGCTGCCCATTGTATAAAATAATGGCCTTTGTACTTTCATAATTAAACTTATCGCATGGATGCCTGACGGTTTCATAAAAGGGGCTCCTCTCTTGACGTCACACATGTGCGCATTGGTTGCATGCGCACGTTTTCCCATTTTCCGTCTCCGATGTTATAGCGTTGGTGTGTGTAATTGAACCCATCACTCGTTGCACCATTCAAAAGCAACTCCATGGACATTTTTAAAGAACGAGATCTTGAACCTAATGCAACATAAATGAAGGCAACTTCAATGTTTTGAAAGTCCAATGCATTTCCTTTTGGCCTCTTATTAATCATAATTGCAGTTGGTTGAGATTATAATGGCCTGGTCTTTGGTGAATTTAAGTTACACTTTGCCAACTGCGTGTAGGTTTTATAATATGTCGTGTTAGGCCGTATCCAAATTGGCGGCTACGGCTACGACTGTTGCTAAGGAAGTCTTCCACGTATGATGACGTGGTGATTCAGCCGTAGCCATAGCCTTATTTTCATACTCTCATGCTTCTGCGAAGTACAGAGTATTCCTTTAACATTTTGCGGAAATTAAGAATAGGTCTAAAGGTTGAATTTTTGAAAGTTTTGCTCAAACTATTAATGTAAAGCTGGAATTATTTAAACATGTCAACGACAGAAAAAGAGAAATGCTTGATGTGACGGTGTTTAAGCTGTCCTTATATTATGGGTCAGTTTAGGAATATGACTGAAAATGGACGAGGTGCAACTCCACTTACAACCTGAAGTAAAATCTTGAAGATGATGTGTGTATGCTGGAACGAAGGTCAATACGTGACCATCTAGGGCAGAAAACTTGACTTTAAAGGTTTTATACAACGACAAAAACATTTTGTTTAATAGTCTTAAAGCTTACTGATTATGAAGTTCATACTGGAACCATTTTTCTGTGAAGTCATATTTGATCAAACTATCTGAAAACCTTAAAATAAACAACAGCTGATTTCAATTGTTACATCCAAAAGTAAGATGCATAAAATTGTGAATGGTTTCTCCCGACTCACGCAACGGATTAAGCCCAAATTTTCACAGGTTTTTCATTATGAGTATATGGTTGATCACACAAACCATGAACATTGTCTGTGATTGCTTTGTCAGCTCTACCAATCCTGTACAATACCTTTAACTATCATTTGTTCTAATCTTTACTTAAAAACATACGGTACCCAAACTAAGCAAAATGAATCATTACTAATCAACTACAGATACTGCCGAACTTGATTGTGAACATGCACCTGTCCCCGCTTTGACGGCATGTAAGTTCTTGAGAATTTGTAAAATGTCAAAATCATAGGGAGTTTGTTAGTATAGAAAGAGACTTCCTGATGTTACTATAAGTTTAGAAGTATCAGCAACATACATAAGTCCCATGATTGTGCTTTAATGTAGAACACTGTTGCTTTTAACAGCTCGGTACTGCTGGGCCTTTGCTACAATAACCACTGCCAATGTTTTGATTTAACGTAACGAAACCTTATACCTCATGATCTACACGTTCAAATGAATTCATGCAATTCCCTGCAATTGGCGGCTTAACTCCTGCCATTCGTTGTTGCCAAGGAACCAATCAGTCACCTGGCAACTGCCCATCAACATAAGCATTCTTTGAGTAGGGTAAAACATCTGACAAACAAAAATGTCTTATTAATCTTGCGCGAGAGAGACAAATACTGAAGTTCCTTTTGCTTAGACAGAGCTAAGTGAAACTGACAACAATTATTATTGTTTGGTTACCAAGTTCATTGTTGAACAACACAAAAATAACTTTGTCTGGGTATGTTTGGATTGTAAACATAGAGCCAAGTAGCTACTGTAGGATGTATAAGTAACTGCTTCAAGAGGTTTGGCAGTCATTAGTTTACCGATGATTCAGATATGGAAGATTATCTGAAAGCTTAAATAGTTTGTATAGGAATAATTTAATTTGACAACTCCATTACAGCTTTCATATAATAATGGGATATAAAGGTGATGCAATCAAGGAAGAGCTTATGAGTTCTCTGACCCAACTTTAAAAAAGGAAAATGTTTTTTGGAAAAATATTTTAACGCCGTTTCCCCCCTTTTTCGAAGCTTTGTACTATTTCATTGTTATCGGGATACAGCGGCACGAATCGAAGGCTACGGATCATTTAGGCGAGCAAATAGCAGCCACGTGACCGGTTATATTACCAAAAATGCCTGGGGGTAATTATAGTAAATAAGAAACATCTATTTTGAAACTTTCCCTGCTGTGGGTTCTTTTTGTAAATACAGATGCATTTACGAACGATGTGCAATGACCATGGCAGGTATATGGTTCAAAAATAAATCAAAAAATTAATGCGCAGTAAAACAAATATTATTGTCAACTATTGTTTTTAATAGTCACGATGCACGCAGTATGCATATCTCAAGGTCATACCATGTCATGTTTATGCAAGACGGGATCAATTAATATTTTCATTTTTAAGTTTTTAATACTGTAGACAATACTTTTCGGATGTTTTGTAAAGACGATAACAACATAAAACAATTGTAAATAGCTGTGTGTTTAAAGTTTAGAGACCCTTAAAGGGAAAGTTTAAACAAATTTGGAAAACCAAATTACAATACCCCATGTGTTGAACACACCGTACAGCCAATCTGTAAAAATGTATTCAAATGTAGTGCTCATGTTTTAACAACGAAAGCGTATATGGTTTTTGTGCACATTCGTATCATCCTTATTCCAGCTTCTCTATATTCTTTGAATTATCAGATTGAAACTGATCATTTCTTGTGGTAGGCCTACGTGTTCTAGGTAATTGTCCATCCAGTAATAGAAAGCGCAATCGCCTTGTAAAGAGTCACAAAGATTGTCACCCATTAGATGCACTGGTTTTACAGCGTCATTCTGGCGTCGCACAAAGCCAACACTTTCATCTGGTCTTCACACTACTCAAGATACCGTCATATTAGATTAATGACAACCGTTGAAATGGGTTTCATCAATCAACAAAGCAAATGACGAAGATATTTTTGGGTGGATATTTGTTTACTCAGGTGAATCTGCTGTATGTTTTTCAAGGTTCGGTGAGATTATATATATATAATGATCACGTGTCATTGACCTCCGATCGTTCGCCATATTGCATATGCAAGTCGTGCAGACTGTTGCATTAAGCCTGTCCTCTACGGTATGTCAGCTTCGGTTATTGACTTAACGGACTCTGGATGTATACACATCAGAGAAAAGACTGCACGTTTTTTTTCAAAGTGGACCGATGTTTTTTTAATTGTCATTAAAGCGTATCTGTTGCCATTTAGTTTGAAAGATTTTCCCACCTACCTAGCCAGCCCCCCCCCCGTAGCCCCTCCCTTCTCGTCCATCGGATTCGCCTAGAGAAATCTGCATAGCCTTTTGGATGCAGTATGCAAACTCGTTCTCATGGGCATATTATAGAACTGTATCGTCCCATCAGTATACTTGAAAAATGGGGGAAACTGGGGAAAACACCGGTTGCGCACGAGGGACAAAGTTGGCTTCGGTTTTAGCTCGTGTTCTAGTTCCAGTTCTAGCTCCGCTTCTGGCTTTTGCCTTGACTCCAGCTCAGACTTCAAGAGAAGCCGCATGGAATCGGCCCCAAACCCGGCTAATACATGTATAACAATGGTTTGGAAAAGACATCCATAGGCCTATACAGAAAATTTGGCAGCAAACATTGTTAGATTTTTCAAAAGTACTTTGATCACAGAAAATCAATGAGGTTTCTTTAAAAAGTTCTCACTGAGCAAGCTTTTGATTCACGATTTGACTACTGAATAATTTATATCTATCAGGATTTTGCTTTAAGAACTAAACTGAAGTTGACCTTGTCAGCATCGTGAATTGCAGTTGCATATTCCCCGTTAGAGAACAGATTGATCTGCTTCGACAGGCATGCTAAACGTATGGACTGAAGCTACTAGCACTGTCCACGAAAATATCAGTAACTATCCCAACTTAAGACCACCCAAAATCTCCTGCGGAAAACTTTTGGACCTACATTCGTTTGAAAACAACGAAATCGCGCACTTTAACGAGGCAAATATTCAAAAACGCACGCGACTTGCATGGTATGTTTTAAGGTCTGCATTGTGGCAAGGATCCATTATGTCAAAGTTACTGAGCTTCCGCAGTGCAAGTCACTACGTACACCAATCTCTCCAGGAAACCACAGTCAAACGAGTTTTCATGAGGCATACAAATCTATTTCGTGCGCCATTTTGTTTTTACCCCTCTTCTTTAAAGACAAGACGTAAACTTACACTTTTTTATTGGTAATCCCACACAAAGCAAACAACTATCGCCTGCGGTGACTGAACTCCTCTTTTCACACGTTATCTCAGATGTACTCTCACTACTTTTGTGTTTAAAAGTAATCGAATTATTTCACAATTATTAGCTTTCTTCTCCATGTACAATCCTAATAGCATTACGTTCTGTTAAGTTTGTACGAAGTCCATGTTTGCTGAATGTCCTACAGAGATCATAATGGAGTTTGGCTGAATTTTTTGTATTAGGTTATAGATTGATAGCAACACATTGTGATCACTGACGTGTTATAATCTGCCTAATGGACTTGACAAAGATACACCTTTCCTATCAGCTGAATATTTTATGACAGTGCAATAACATATTTTGTCTCGATTTTCCTCGTAAGTCAGTTATTCGATAACATAAAACAAACAAGTAATGAAACTAAACTTTTATTCTTAACAGACTCTACATTGGATGGAGATTAGTTTCCAACAATAATAATGTTTTCTTTGTTTGTGAGGAAGGAGGTAAACTGCATGGATATAGAAGTAGTAAACATTAATAGTGAAGTAATGATGATAACACGTTTGATACAGGATTGTGTTTGATAAGGAAAAAGTTCCACTCCAATAGCTTTCACTGAACATAACACATCGTGTGAACATTTCAGCAATTATATAGAGTGTCACGTTTTGGGTACAAAATAATTATTTTTGTTTCATCGGGGTTTTTGTGCACTTTCATTAGTGTGTTTATTTTGATATTGATAATCAGAGTATTTCATCCCAAACAATGAACGCCCAATCAGCCTATTGGTAACTCGAGGCTTAAATTCAGCATAATATACTATATAGGTAAAGAAAGGAAAGATAACTTGTAGCACTTGAATGACTATACCTAGTAAGAAATATCTTCATAATCTTTCGTTGTTAACAACTACTTCATCAGATGCATGAAGAAAAACAACTTCAACCAATTTTTTTTTTAAACACAGTCCAGCAAGGTCTAAACAAAGGATGTCATATATCTATGTACATTCCCTGGTGTACTTTACATCTGTGTGTTATGAAAGTTGAATTCTACCAAATGTCTGTATTTATATTTTAATAACACTCTTATGTCTGTTTTCTTTTAGCAAATGAATAATAAACAAACAAGCCACGCTAAGCAGTTGGCTGTTTCTTGTGCAGTGTATCGAAACGGAGTCACTTTTCTAAACGTGGGTAATTGAAGCGGTATAAAAAAAACTTCCCTTTACCTTCTAAAATAGTCATAAGATGATTCTAAATTGCCTCTGAAACAAATTACTATATGCAGTAAAAATGACGACGATCGCATCGATCCAGCCTTGTATATTTTATAACACCTAAGTGGCGCTATTTTCAAGGCCGCTGTTCCTTGACAGTGATCTTAATATTACCCACAAAGTCTGAAGCGAACGTATTGCAAGGTTGCAAGGTGGAAACGGAATTGAGCGCTCTACAAGGCATGGTGGCTATAATGATCGGGAAAGCTCAAGAAAGTGTGAAAAACGTTCAATCTAAAAGTTTATTTATTATTAACTTGCTGCCTAAACCAATTGCCTTGAGTTATATTTGCATCTGAAATGTGCGAGACAATTGTCCCCGTTGTCTTGTTTCGGTTTACAGAATTCAGTGTTATGAATTTGCACAAAGTGCCTGACTAAACATCAACCATTATTCGGACTAAATATCAACCATTATTCGGACTAAATATCAACCATTATTCGGACTAAATATCAACCTTTATTCGGGCTAATATCAACCATTATTCGGACTAATATCAACCATTATTCGGACTAAATATTAACCATTATTCGGACTAAATATCAACCATTATTCGGACTAATATCAACTATTATTCGGACTAATATCAACCATTATTCGGACTAAACATCAACCATTATTCGGACTAAACATCAACCATTATTCGGAGTAAACGTCAACCATTATTCGGACTAATATCAACCATTATTCGGACTAAATATCAACCATTATTCGGACTAAATATCAACCATTATTCGGACTAATATCAACCATTATTCGGACTAATATCAACCATTATTCGGGATAGATATTAACCATTATTCGGACTAGATATCAACCATTATTCGGACTAAATGTCAACCATTATTCGGACTAAACATCAACAACTATTTGGACTAAACATCAACCAGTATCGGATTAAAATCAACCACATTGGACTAAAATCAACCATTATCCAGACCAAACATGAAACATTATTCAGACCATACATCAAACCATTATTTGATTTTTCGAAAATGTGACCACCATAATTTTTATGAATAATGTTTATTGGGCGCCTTTGTAAAATTTGATCTAACAAAAGTTGATATTTTGTAAAGAATTGTGAAGCAGAAACATTAATATTATGCTCACTGTTACATTTAACTTTACAACTACCAATTTGGTAGTTCCAAAAAGGTTATTTATCAATGTTGTATTTAAAAATGAATGCAACCGCGCTGACATTATTGACAACACGAAACCTCGCTATCTGTCTCACAATCAGAGATTTGACTTACTAGGGGGGGGGGGTCGAGGGCTGGATCAATCGCATGAGATTGGTTCAAGCGATAGGTGAAATTGAACATTCATGTTTCATTAAACATCTTGCCGTTTGCTTACAAACACTGAGCACGTCTTCATGAGTTTGCTCGCTCAAGTTGTTCAGATGGGGTCAGTTTTCAATTAATTATTTCATGAAATCATAAATTGATAACACAAACTGAGACGGGTGTTTGGATAAGAATACTTTTCCGATGGAAGCTCCACTGTTATTCAGGTTACATGACTAACCACAATGTTTTTAGAAATCATCCGATTTTCGGATAAATTGATCTTGAGGAATAACATTTACTGTCCATAGGCCTCGGAGACAGTGATTCTCTTAGGGTGGGGTACAAAAACAAATATAAAGCCGTGGGTTTTTTTTATTATTAGAAAACCAGATTTTAATAGAGGCGGTCGACGTGACAATCGTATATTTATGTAGGCCTATTTATCATTAATTCTTGACTTCTTTTTTAAATGGACTGATAAAATTGACTTTGTACTCATTGTTATATGAGTTCTGCGGACTTAACCCCCCCCCCCCCACTCTTGAAGACAAAATACTGGTAGACTTCCCCAATATTAATTCTTCTTTTTTAAACAAGAAAAACGTAGCCTTGTCAACACAGTCAATTCGCAGGAAGTGTGCACCTACGGGCCAGACAATGGCTCTTGGCGTTGTGTGATTAAACATTTAATCATAATATTCCATGTGCCGTCAAAGATGTGAGCAACTTTTACAAATTTTACTTTCACACGATCTTTGAAAAAGTGTTGAGCTAATCCAGAAACCACTGATCGTTTCAAGCCCATATAGACGTTGTGTTTGATACAGGCTAAGCTAATAGTCGCTGTTCTTCACACCTTGATATTTGCCAGTTCAAATTATAAGTTGCATTTGGGTCTCATTTTCCTCAGTGCGTATAATGTTAACACATCGTCATATATAATGTTTCCAAATTACAAGTGTGATGTTTCCCAGACTACTAGTGGTTGGAATCCCGGGTGTCTTGCAGTCACATAAAACATACTAATGTGTTATTCTGGGTTTGCATTTTCAAGAAAACCCACTCTGCTGCTGAAAGGAACTTCATCCAGGCCAATTTTGATTGCCATTATTTTGTATGTCATCGTACAGCCACTACCAGGGTGTATTGGTAAATTACATTCCTAAAGCATTTTAAAGCTGACTTTGGCAGTACAAAACTGACTATACCAATAAATCATTTATCAAATGTTATCAACGAACATGGGACTAACTTTTAAATGTTTTACGTTGCGGCTTCAATGACAACTGCAACCACGTTAACCAAAAACTGGTTATTAGATTTGAATCAATTTATGGCATTTTACAATATTTTTTCTTGAAAAAATTTGAAGTTTAGTGCAAACTGTGCCGTTTATTGTTCAATGCATAATACAAAAACGTGTTATATTACAGTGTGTTTATTGAATGTATTATAGTTGAGATATAAATATTTCCATCATTCTAACAAAAACATGTTGTCATCAGCTGCTGCCTAGTAAGCTTGTGCTGCATTTGGTTCTGCATGTGAGATTGGTTTCTTGATAATGGATCCTGTGTTTTCAAGAAGACCAAATTCTTGGAACCCCAACTTTTTACAATATTACATGGGCCTTCAAGGATGCCGATAATGGCCTGACAGAACTACACAGTGTGATTTATTGACATTGGTACACAAGATTCCATCGATCGATCAAGTGCCTATCGTGAATACATTGGCTGAAATGACGAGCTGCAATTAACCATTGTCTTATTGCACATTGCTCACAGACACTGCGTTAGACGCTACCTGCATATCATTACTATTATTACACGTGACTATAAATACCACGATGGACGACATTGCAATATTAAAGGAAGCTGCTGTTCACTGCATGGTATGAGGCCTGACGTGCTACATACGGAGCAATCCCTTTAATTAACAGTGGTCAGCTGATGGCCAATGGCCATTTAAACCACCTGATGAGGACCAGTCAAAATTATCTCCATGGTTCTCCTGGCTGGTTGAGTGCTGAAAGCATCCCAATGTAACATAAAGAACCAGTAAAAATGCATACGAACAGTGAAACGACCAGCTAACTGGTCCTCCTGGCTAGTCATGTAAAAGGTAAAAGGAAAACCCTGAATCTACCCAAACATGCCAAAAATGCATGATTCCAAACATCAAGAAAAAGCTTAAAACATACACATTGGTTTGTGAAACAATGCATTAATGGGTCACAATGCAGGTGAAACTGTATTTGGTAGAGTGTCATTTCCCAATGAATTTACTGGAAACTATTGAGTAAAAGTTTCTTCTGTGTAAAATCACTCAAATCATCTGAGAGTAGAAAGACCCCACCAGTAAAGAGAGCATAATAGGATAAAGACTGGTAAACATCGTATAGGCCCTAACATCTTATTCTCAAAGGGAAATGTCACAAGAGGCAATACACACATCCAGTTCCAGACACTATCCAATACGAACACACATTTCAATAATTGTCACATAATTTGGGGGTCGGGGGCATTGTTAAAGAAATGTCTGTCTCGTCACTGAGTGGTTCATTGTGCATGCAGTGCTATTATTGAGTGTTAGATGTCTCTGAAAACAGTACTGTTCGTCAAGCTTTTTATCAGGTAGAAGAATAATGTTCATTTTGTAATTTCCGTTAAGTCAGGTGCTAGCTTATATCCTGCGATATCCTTTATGCATTATAAGCAAATGAAGACTGTTCACAAATGGACTATTTTACCCGTTGTCACAATGGGTGATGAAATATTGGACAGAGACGAAAGCAAGATCCATTTCCGTGTATATCCGGACTGGCGTAGTGTGTCCAGGTGCAACGTAGAAATGGCTGGATAGCATGAGCAGGGAAACGGAAGCGTTTAACAATGAGCTACAGTGAGATATAGCATAGCACTATCTCATTTATTATATAATTTAAGCGATTGATAGAGATGCACTGCCCACGTGCATTCACGTCTGTGAGGTTTGTCTTTCGGAGTGATCATTATAGTGATCTGAAGTGTGAATTTTATAAAAACTTTTTTATAAAAAAGGTTTTGGTGATGAAACTATAAATGAATCATCGGAAGTCACATGCAATGTATCTTGTAGCGGAGAGAAGATACACCCCAATTTAGACTAGGGAGGGAAACTCGTTTTACAGGAGGGGGAGTAGACTACTCAGTGCTAATGAGAGCAATGAGGATTGCGAACTTGGAGTCGACTAATGTCAAACTACAATAGCACTTTAGTTGCCTGAATTCAGCATCCATTATCCACTAAGAGTGTGAAAGGGTCACAGTCAGAAAGTGTCAATAATAATAATCATTATATATAATAGTTATAATAATACTCGCATTTATTCGGCACTTTTAAAAGAGTCTGACACTCTACAACCTGATCCATCGGGTCGTAGAAATCTTGGAACATCTCAACTCCTTAGGAATATGCAGCACCGGCTTTTGGCATATAGCTGTTTATCACTCACATGAACAATCTCTTCCCTAACACAGACGGTTTAGTTTTCTTTCAAAACAGAGATGGTGCGAGACACACAACTGAAACATGTCAAAATTCACCCTATAACGACACAACATCAACTCACTTTGACATTGTGACCGTCAATTCATAAACAAAACTACGACAGGAAAGTACAAACCGTTTTCTTTACAAACATTAAAAAAACATTTCAACAAGAATTCTAGTGACTTTTTCAATTGGTATTGATTTTTCTTGCTGACCTTTTGATATGATTATGTTTGCCTCTTGCTTTAAGTAACCTGTCTTGAAATACAAGGTAAACACACCTTATTGCAGTGTTGTCTTTTCTGCTACTGGTTTTTGGAAGAGTAACTTTGTTTTTATCCTCTAGTTTTCAATTAACACAATGACCGATACTGTGAACATTTCTTTAAAGAAGTTACGTTTGTTATTTCCCCCTTTTGTTTTCTTCTTATTTTGCAAGTGGCAATCGAAATAGGCAATATTCAAATGTATTTCAGAAGATTTTTTTTCTGGAGTACTGGCTGGCCTACTGGTCGAGTTTTCAAACCAGAGCTAGTCAAACTTTTCGACCTAAAGTAAATTCTTCGATATTAGCCAATTTAACGCAACCAATAATAGTAACTTTCTCTTCAATATGTTGTATCTATGTTCTTTTTCATTATTAAATTTTTACAAAAAACACGATTCCTCAAATTCACGTCACCCTCATCCATTCTGTTGGTCTTTACGAGCTATGACTGAGTGTCTTTATGTCGAGTCACTCTACAGGGGTCAAGGTCCCAAGGTGTGTCCTTCGACCTTTCAGTTATTTCCGGAATAAAAAGTGGCGTATCAACTTACCTGCTCTTTCCTGCTAAAATGATTTTTGTTTGTTTTGTTTTGTTATGTTCTGAATTATTCAGAAATTCGGGATTGCATTAAAACCTAACTGTCTTTAAAGGAAAGTACGTTTAATTTATACTTCAAGTCTGAAAGGGGATAATTATCTGGTACTTGTGTCCACTATATTTAAAGCAAGCTTTCATTTTGGAAAAAACTAACAAACAAAAACACACACAAACTTTTTTTTCTCTGTGTACAAATGTCTCCCCCATCGTAGTCACGAGTTTTATCTGAATTTGTGATGAAAATATTGGCCTACACACGCTGGAATAATCTGATGGTTCGTACGTACGTGTAAACAAGTTGGCTGTCTTCATTTCCTTTAAGCATGTTTCTAGTTACTGTGTAAATCTAACGGAAGACATGACACATCTTAAATAATGACTCAACCCTCCAAGACGTAACCTCGGTAGGAATCAAGCGATGACAGGTGGATTATATAGAATCACAATAAGATATCAGAGAAAGCAAGAAGATGAAAGAAGAAGCAGCTTAGAGGAGAGCTAGCTTGTTAACCACATGACACCTTACTCTGAGTTTGGAGAACAACAAGTTAATGGAAAGGCCTAGAGACCTCTCAAAATACCCACATTGGGCAAACCTGTAACATTCAGGGTTTTTGCAAACTGTTCATAAAAGTAGTGTGAAGAAAGTTGCCTAAAAGTCGTGTAGGCCTATAATATTTAAATATATTTCATGATTAATGCTGAAAAACAAAGCACTTGTTGACCGAGTTTCCAGTTTTATGGAATAATAAAAAAAATTAAAAAACTTGGGTTCGCTTTGGTGATAATTTGTAGTTCACATTTTAGACGTAACCATTTTTGCCTTTAGATAAAATTCACGTGTTTTTAGGTCTTCATATAGAAAGTTATAAACAATCAGTGTTATTGCTTGCAATACCCTTTCGTTATTGCATTAGAATCAGTTTCGTCTTAAGTACTGATTGTTTTAATAACAAGAATAGTACAAAACAAATAGCAAGAATCTTGCCCAATACTCCACATTTTATAAATTATTTTTTATTAATTTGTTAATAACATAAATTATGAATCATTTTATTAATTACCAACAACTGAGGATTGGTTGGTAGTGTATCAAAGTCTGTCCAAACATTCGATGCAAATAATTGATACTGTAATTTTATATTATCTATATAAATTTGTGTATGTCGATCATTGTTTTTAGTTGTATTTCCATTCGTTTGTTTCTGTTCATATCATGTTCTGTCCATATCATTAGCAGTAAGTTGAACTCTCCATCAGCCAGTGCTCTATTTTTAAACTACAACGGATACTACCTCCTCACCTCTTCCCGTCAGGAATCGCTTCAAGGTGCAGTGTGCTTCGGATTCATTACACAAATTAGCTAACATTTTGAAACCTGCATGGCATTGTACAACCACTTGTGCCTAAATTTTGTTTGAGCTCTATCTTTCCATACTCTCGTTCACCCTTTCGAAACAATAATAGATCTTCTTTGTATTTGGAGTGACAGCAGTGACAATTTAACACTAAGCTCGATCATGTTTAGTAACAAAACCAATTTAGAGTGGCCCTCATTGCAGACCTTAAGGGAAACAGTAAACAAGGCAATGGCACTTAACGTTTTCTAAAATACAATTATCAAACGCAAACCCTTAATTAAGCAAATACATGCAGATGACATCGTGGTATTGGTGGGCGGTTATATGGAAATCCTGCTACTCGTTGTGTACACACATTGACTGGTTTCTGGCTGTTTCGTTTCAAATTCATTAATATATTGAACATTCAGCTCAATGTCTTGTTGATATGAGAACAACATTCTTTGAAGAGACAAGTGTTAAGTTCCATAACACTTCTAACATCTCCCTTTTTCAAGTCTGATGTAAACGTTCGTGAAGTGAACGGTGTTTGAGAAATTGCCATGGGACGTCGAGAAAAATAGGCGAGAAAAACGAAATCGACACCGCCAAATCCTAGAGATGAATCTGATAATCAAGTTACAAAACATATCTTTAAGACGAGTCTCGAGTTCGTGCATTGATTTTTCTGTGCCTGCCACCCCCCCCCCCCCCCCCCCCCCCCCCACACACACACACACACCTCACACGTTTTGAAGATGCTACGTTGAGCACCGCCATTATGCTAAACACGGTCACAATTTAGCTAGGTCGGGTGGAGTTTAAAGCCCCAATGGTAGGTAAGGTGCTAAAAACCTGCATTAGAGGACCTCAATGTTTGGTCGTTGTGGCAAAACATCATGGGAGCAGTAAAATGAAGTGTACAAGATAGAGGAGACCTTTGTGAATTCAATCAGAAAAAAATGTAAATGGAGGTGTGGACAGTTGATTACATACATTGTTAGGTTTGATTGACAAACACCCACACACTAATTGTAAAGATCACAACAGGAATTCCAATTTTACATTTTTCAAGAAAGGTAAAGAAAACTAAACGGTCAGAATGTCTACAAAATAAGCGCCCAGGTTTCGAAAAATGTTCTGTAACGATGTTTTACCTTTTTGGTGTTTGAACATTTCCCCTGCTGCATTTCAGACGAAAATATTTCTCTACAGAACGGGCAAAGGAACCAACTAGTACATTTTAAAATAAGTATTCAGCAAAGTATTGTTCTAATAAAGAAAAAAGAAAAGACAAATCTTTTGTTTATATTTAACGCACCACCAGTTTGGTACAGGCAAGCACACTAGTAATGACAGTTTAGACCGTGTTTCGTGACTACCATTATACGAACTTACGAAGGGTGTTGTTGATTTCTGTAATCATTAAACAATGTCATTTTTGTTTAGACAGTTGCTTAATTTCGTTGCATCTTCTTTGTTAATGAGCCTGCTTAAGATTGTGTGGTAAATCTTTTCGTACGCAAATCTACATGCAAAATGTACGTTGTTTCTTTATAAGGGCCTAATGGTTTAATCTTAGCATCGTCGGCCTCACACAAGTCACTATCTAAACTCCAAACCTGTCGTTATCTGTGCACACTGCAGGAATAACTCTTATACAAAGTCTCAGTTGGCACTTACCGTGGTCTTTCCAATATAAATAATAATGGACAGGCAGCATAAATCATACGTGTGGCCAAATATTCAACTATTAATACATGAAGACACGGCACTGTAAAGCTAAAAATGCTAAGTGCAATTTCTTCCGAGTACTTGGGCCAGGTCAGGCAGAAGGGCTTTGCGTGTATTATTTACATGACACTAGACAAGCCATGTACTTCAGAAAATCGCATTTTGAAGATATCGCGCACCATCAGTGACACAATTCCCAAGATTATAATCCCATATTAAACAATTATACAGTGTTTGAAAAACTAACTGCCGTGCTTTATCACAGGTTAGTTTATGTTAACAGCAATGGCCGGATTCGGTGAAGAGTGAGCGCCACATGATAATGGCGGAGCGAGACAGCTTGTGCGGGTAGGTACCGCAACTAGGTAAAGAGAAACGCTAAATTGCAATACGAATACAGAAAAGATGCCTGAAAAAATACAGTTAAAAACTAAAATATCCGTCATTTGTATTCTCTCAAACCGAGGAATAAAAGTGTTTAACCTCGATGTGGAAGTTGAGACAAATTAGTTTAAGATCTTAACATAATATTGACGTTCTAACAGTAAGTTCCTAACGCAATCAACCATTCACCATCTTTTTCTTTACCCGTGTTATTATTCACACCTTTGAAATCTAACTTCAGTGGCTATCTAGGGCTCTACCCCTTCCTCATTGTAGAAAATAGCATCCTGGCCCACGCATAATAATAGTGTGTCTATATTTCAAAATAAATATATTGCACACCCGGCGCTCAATCATTAGCATTTCTGTCTTCATTCTGGATCAAAATGAATCGAGGGTTTATGACTCCACGTTTGTAGATCAAACCCTCAGCAAATTACGATGATTTTGCGGGTAGGTTGTCAAAAAAACTAGCAGCCGCGGCACGTTAATATAAAGATAATTTTGTGAATGGTATTTCCTCGTCCGCATAGTGTTTTCTATTTCATTTAACCGGATGGGGATAGGCTTGTACCAACATCGGTTAAGCTTATTACAACACGAGAAACAATGAATTGCTTACCTTTGGAGGCGCTGTTAGAATGTGGTCTGGAGCCTCACTGTTTGGGTTGCAGAACCACGCCTAGTTATCATGCTTTATCATCAGTACACGTACAATTCTAGGGGTCGATGTTATACGCGAATCCCTCATGTGCACATCGTTTCTATATTGCAGCCAGTGGCAACGCAAGTGCGTAGTGTATACATCAAAAATGCATACAGCGGCCAGTCATCGGCGGGCAAACGACGAGCAGCTGGGTTTGGTCGGTCGGGAAAAAGTCGGCATTGCGCATGTGTACTGCTGGCCAGAACAAATTAAAATGTTGTTTCTATACTCGTACTTGCTCAAAAAAGAATGACAGCATACGACATCAGCTATTTAAAAATAAAGACGAGCAGAGCGCGCTGTTATAAACATAGTTAATTCTCTTTATCTTAACTCTTGTTCATGTAATATCAAAACCAAAACTTCTCCCCTAAAGATTTTCTGTTCACATCTTTGCTAGATGGTTTCCGTACATGCCATGTTACTTCGTGGACCGAGGACTGAATTCACTTTAATGTACAATCCTCAATATTCAAGGAACATTTTTATTGAAATAATTTACAGTAGCACCAATTAATTTCAGGATAAATCCAATGAAATAATACTTTATTATTTACTTTGTTGCTGTTGAAGTTTCAACAATCTGTTTACTGTCTAACTAATATTAAAACAATACATTTTGTTGAATTTACAGTTTCGATTGATTGCACAGTAAGTCCATAGGGCCTACAATCAATTTATCAGAGGAAGGTAACATTGGCGACAAAACTGAGCAAAACATTAATGAAAACTAAGATGACTCCAATGTTTAAAACGAGTAGATAGAGGCCCGGATGTGGACGTGGTCCCCGGATACGAGTAAATTATTCTGAGCTGAAGATAGAGTGTGGTGCTATCAATTACCAGGAGTGTCAGACAAAATACATGATGGGTAAATATCGAGGAGGAACAAAATCAGATATCCTACTTATTATAATGTTCCAAATGAAACACAGAAAAACAGCTGTTGCATACTGCTTTACCTACCAAAATGACAGGTTGTATAAATGCATGTTGGCCTCACGTTTCGACCAATGGAAGAGTCTTTGTCGATGGAAATTATGTAGGATTTAAAACTTTGCATGGTGGAAGTGTAACTAAGTGAGGTTTGCGGTAACACCATGTGGAAGCCACCGGTTCTTTTCAGAACCTACTATACTCAAAACTAAAAAGAGATTTTCACATGGTGTTACCGCAAACCTTACTTGGTCAATGGATATTCATAGTTCCACTCATTCGAGGACGTAAAAGTCGGGAAAATAGTATTTATTGACTTTGTTTATTTTCACCAAATAGGTGTCAATGTGGGTAACTCACCGCACAAAGGAAAGTATGGATATGTCACGACACAGGTGTAGTTTGGGTAATTCGCCAGAACGAATTTTGCTTCTGAAATTTTTTTTATTTCTTTGAACAGTTTTGCAAATTTCAAAAACAGAAATGATGGCTTCACTCGCAAGTTAAGTAAGTATTTTATGAGAATGTAATTTGTAAATGGCTTCATTTTCTCGCAACTCTATGTTTACAAAACAACCACGTCATAAAGACATTGACAAAGATATACAATTCAGAATTGTATTGGGGTATGGTAATCCGGATGGACCCGACTGCTAACAAGTATTTTACTAGGATTCCATTGTAGTATCCCAAAACCTTTCCTGAAGTTAAAAAAGGGAGAACAATAAGGGGGAACAAAGTTGTTAAATATCAAAGTGAAAGTGAAGTTCTGAGCTTCAACATTCTGGTCATGTGGGGTTTTATTTATTGAAATTTTCAACCCCGTGGGGTGAATCTGCATAATGAGTGAATTTGCTTAAGTTCTGCAAACATCTCTTCGCACGTTCAAATCAAATTATTAGGTTGATATATTACTGATTATTAGTTGCTGTAACCGAATCCAAATGCAAGTGAGGTCTAGAGAACAATACTATCGGCAACTGTTTCCTTGCACGAAAGGAACGCCAACGGGTAAAGCTCTCGGTAATTTTAACTTCTCTTTTGTCCACTAGAAACATATTAGTCGTATTCAATAATATACTAAGAAACTTTTGTTATTTGTTATTTACAGCTTAATTGTGGCAGAGTGTGTTTATTGACTGAATGCACTCTTTAAAACAATTATAAAAAGTCTGATATTAAAATTAAACAAATACATAAAATAAAACTATACGCACACAAATTAGGGTTATTTACTTGTTTGTCTGAAAATCGGACATGATGAGCATGTGCATGTCAGCGGTAAACAAAGTCATATGATGATCTTCTTCAGCTTTTCTCTTGTCGTGTAATAAACCACAAGGGGAAGTGACTGGGTAATATCTACAATAATTTTGGGGTGTTCTTACCCATTACAGACTGTAATGATTGACTACATTATAGTTATTCCAGAGTGATTCAACTGTATGGCTGCTATATGAGCTCCGTAAACATTTCTCGGACATTTCTAATGTTCAGTTGCATAACGGAGGCAACAGAAAAATCAATGTCCAAAAATAATTAAAATTATAATTGGTGTATTAATTATGAATGTTGTTATTAAATTTATGGTTTAATTTGTGAACTATTTATACCGGTGATATTATGGATTTCAATCTTCAAGGAGACCTTGGAACAGAAAAAATATGTGCACTGCACTGTTTGATAAACGTAAACGACGACGTTTTGTTCAGTTATTTTGTTTATTTATTTGTTTGTTTTACTCTTTTTTTTTTAAAGAAATACAACATGCTGAAAATTTTTATTTTGAAAAGAACAACTTACTCATAATTTGTGGACAAGACAATAAACTTGAAAGAAAATTTGATTCATTTGGGTTTAATACGTAATCATCAAAGTGCTTAAATTGAAAACCTAGCTGAAATCATTAAAATGTTTATTTTGGTGGAGTTCGTTTGGATAAAATGAAAGATCTCATGCTCGCTGTAATTTTTTTGCTTACAAAAGAAACAATTACATCGCACTATGTTTTGTGAAGTTTCCACAAAAAGTTGCCTGGAACTCTGCATGTCTTTTGTCTACACTTTGAAAACCACTTATTTACCCCCTTTAAGCAGCTCATTATGATCGTAATGCTTCAATGGTTAATAGTAGGTTCGATGAACAAAGTAACCAGACTCGCGACTAATTAATGGCTTGGTCGCATCAATAAATTGCCGCATGGTAGGGTAGCTCTAGCCAAGGACACTCCCGCGCGGTATGATCGTGGTATAATGTTAAAACCTTCCTGTCACTGAGTGTGCTGCTTTTAATCAGGGAGTGCAGCATGTCATTAAGTACCACGGTATATTTCTTTTGCACATCTGTGCAAAGAAACAAAGACAACGATAATTATAGCCTGTACATGTTTCTGTACTGAGCCGACCTTGTGTGCCTGCGGATTCCTCACTGAGTCGACAAAATACCCGTCAAGTTGTATCTCATTCGAGAATTTCAATTCTTTTAGAAACTTCCTCTTTGATATGACATAGAAGTGTAAGACAAAATAATATTTCAGAAATGAAAAATTATTCTTAAAATCTTTTAGGACCGCTATTCGATTGCGGCAATCAATGTAAACTTTGGTGGTTTTGGGGTCTTCAAACTATTTTTCTTGACTTTATCAGCCTTCAGACAAAAACATGACTCTTTTAAATTTGTAGTAGGCCCTATGGCCCATCTGCATACACATGTATGTGTCGTTTGTGATCTAAATCATCTTTTCTTCAGCTGTTTTGAATTTTTTTCCATCATAAAATATTTCAGTAGGATCAAAGTAAGAAATCGGTGCACCCTTAAAACATTTTAAAGTTTTTCAATATGCACCGTTTTGTTATCAAACAATTTTCCATATTTTGTACCATTATTACATCATAATATCGAAGAGACATACGCACACCACTTATTGACAATGTATATGCTTCGTCATTGGGAAAGCTGACTAAAACAAGGCTATTTGTAGATCGAGTGGTAATAATTGAAGTAAGGGGGTAGACTGTTTTATCCTTTGTTAGTCAAATCAGCTAAAAAGAGGAGGGGATAGTTTTGCTAATCCTGTGTTCCTAAAATGAATCGTCCTGGCTCTTGTGAATTTGTGTCTGTGT
>CM021538.1:385964-405026 GCA_010994315.2 Pisaster ochraceus | reverse complement strand
TGCTCAAATCTCATCCAAGTGATTTGCCTTTGGATTTGTTTCACAGAACTTAGGAAAGTACTGAGTATACAGTGCTTAATACACATCGGTGTTAGGGTAAAAACCAAATTATATTCTTTATCCTGATGCAAAAATAAACATCTATTAAACAGTAACGTACTTACTATTTTTATCAATTTGCCTCATTCCAATGGAGTCAAAAGGTCTTCCTGTACCCCGTGATTTTCTAAAGAAGGAAACAAAAATTAGAAAATTATATTATTAAACTCAATTACTTTTCACTGACTTAGTTACTTATAATATACTCAACATTTTACCTGCAAGGTCCATGAAAAACACATTTAATATGCAGGGATCAACATTTGTTAATAAATCTACAAAATAGTACTGGGCTTATAGCTTAAATCTTTGACTGGAACAAAATTAAACGACTTGTACAAATTTGTGCAAGCTAGATGGACAAGTCTATCTTAAGGCTGTATCAAAATTGACAAGACAGCCGGACTTGTGCAGTCATAACTTTACTAACCCATTGCTAAAATCACTGGCTTCGGGCCTGCAGTAAAGTGTAAATTTCCAGCCCCGATTTGAATACTGTGGCTTGAACCAAGCCAACATTATCCCATGTTTAGAGATGGTGTATTGACCAACAAGTTGAATAGTGACCAAAAATACAAACATGGGTTATGCTACTGTTCTAGTTGTTATCAGATTCTTCTGAAAATAAATGAACAACTTGTTCTAGATGCTGCTCAAACTGTTTCCATTCATGAGTTCAACTGTGCAGGCCCTTTGCATGACACCCTCATTGAGGTCAAAGGAATACTGATCATAGCCTGAGAGTTTTGCAAGGTGCTTACACATGCACATGTTTCCTACATGCAAGGGGTCTATTGATTGTGGCTGCTTCTTTACTTAAAAGCAATTTTCTTTATATTTTACAAAAGTGCAGGCCTGGAATTACACAGAGGCCACAGAGGCCTTGGCCTCTCTGACCCTGGTCTTGACCTTAATGTCTCTTCCAAAGTTTCCCACAGACTTCATGTTCGGAAAAGAGTTGGCCTTTGCAAAATGGAAATGGTTTTGTATGAATTTCCAAGCCTGAAAGTGTATCTTGGTACAAGAGATAATTAGCAATGTGTCAGTTATCATGAGGACAAATTAACTATCCATGAACTCAAACAGAGTCATAGTGGAGGAGTATCATACACCATTGACAGTGTGGTTAGGTGGTTCAGCTGCATGGCAAGCACTCACAAATTCAAAAGATATCAAATTCAAAGACCAATTAATAATCCAAAATGAGTAAAGAGTATAAAACATTAGCATACCTTTTCTTGATCACAATCATGGCTAAGAATCCAGCAGCAGCAAGAATCAGTAAGACACTGACGATGATTCCTACAATGGTTCCAATGCTGTTAGTTCCACCTTCTGTAGGTTCATCAGTTCCGAAAGTGTTAACTCCATAATCCCCAGCTGCAAAAAAGAAAAGAAAAAGGAGAGGATCCAACTTTATGTGTTCATGTACATTCAACCTTTTCTCAAAGTCTGCTGGTTTTAATACCCCAAAACAGTTCATATCATTTTTTTTCACGACGCCTCGATACAGAACTCTGAACCCAGCATGATATTAACACAAGCATCAGATGAATCCAGTCGCAGGAATTGTGACCCCTAATAAATTTATATAGCAGTTGACAATGACAAAAAGTCAATTAAAGATACAAGAATAGCAACAAAACTACAATAAACTCACCAGTCACAGCAAGGGGTGATGACCAACTCATAGCAACTGCCTAATATAACCAAAAATATCTCACGGTTAGTGTTTTATCCTTACATCTATATACTTAACCAGAAAAATGAAAGCACTCAGCTTACTGAGCTTTAGTTTTTCTCAGAAGGGCAATCTCCTTGCTTTATACCAATAAATGAATGAACTTATTATTAACAATATAGAAGCTTGCGGACACTTCAGAATGAAATACACAATTCTTAGTGAGAATCTCCACAAATCAACTAGTTTTCTGGAATACATAAAATGGATCAATATTGTCCTCATATGTGACCAAGTTGCACCGATTCCAATTATCTTGTAGATTGCAATGAATGAGACCTAAATGACGCTAACCGACTTGAACTATTTGTAACTAGTAAAGACCAGGGCCAATTTCATAGAGCTGCTTTAGCAGAAAATATTGCTAAACAAACTTCTCCTAAGCAAGAATGAGTAGGATACCTGTCACAAATGGTAAACAGGACATGCTCTTTTGGCTGGTAACCTAAATCTGGTAAACATAATTGCCTTTTGAGCTTAGCTACTTTTTGTGCTTAAGCAACTCTACGAGATTGGGCCCAGGGCCCTTAGTAAACATTGTTGAGAGCTCTCCTTCAAGAAAAATATTCAACATTTCTGCATTCTTTTTGCTGTAACATGACCACCAAAACTGGTGAAACTCACATGTATTCTCTTAGAAATACATAGGCTCCTATTGTTAAGACTTTATGCAAACTCAAACATAGAAAATAAGAATAAACATCCAGAGTTGTCATCAAGTCTTTATGGTCAAGTTTCAATTCAATTTAGTTACGTCCAAGTCAAGTCCCAAGTTCCAAATTGAACTTGAGTCCAAAACTAAGACTCAAGCTCCTTCCTCTGTGATGCACATTGTCTTGTCAGTACAAAAATGTGTCTTGATTTTGCAAAAATATTGAGTTTCACACTAAAATGCTCCTTGCTAAAATGTTGAATTTGGGATGTACTTGTTTTGTGTGTACATCTGGGCTGTTTAGGCGAGATACACCGTTTTGATGATTCCAAACTCACCCACAACTTAGGTGCTATTTTAGGGTATCACTGTTTTTGTACTGAAATGATAATACCCTTCTGTTGCTGTTACTCACATCATCAGCTTTGCTGCTTGCTCCTGACCTGATCTCGTACTTAGCCCCTTCCTCTAGAGGTGGGTTGTAATATCCATTGTATGTCTTGTTATCACCGACTTCAAAGTCCCCAGTGAGGTCGTCCTTCTGTATATCAGCAGCAATGTAGGAGTCAGGGTTCTCATCAAATGTCCCCATAGATTCACCTTGTTGATTGGGACCTGACTGTCTCCTCTTCCGTGATGCTACCTTTTTGACCCACACCATATATGACCTAAGAATCAGAGTTAAAACTTAAAATTTAGTCATCAGAGATCACAAACAAAATATCTTATCTGGTATATGTAATGCTAAAGTTGTTAAGGTCATAAAATACAAAGAAAACTAGATGAATCTTGCAAAAAATAATTTAATTAGGGAAACAAATCAAAAAGATAAGGTAAGGATAGGTAGGATAGGTTGTTTTTTCAACTGAAAATAAGGAAAAAACAATGCTAAAATAAACCAAGTTATAAACCACAAGGGAAACTGACTGAGTAACATTTTAAATGATTTGGTGTTGAACAATGAAAAATTGAAAAGAGTGGGATTTAAACCAATTACCTCTGGTTTAGAAAAACATCAAAAGAAAGAAGGGAAAAACAGTGTTTAAAAGATTTGTAAAATATATAGGACTGTATAAACAAATTTATGGTACTGTGCCAAGAGAAGTTATTTCTATTGTGTTAGGTTCTTCCATGAAGGAAACAGATATGCACTACAATTATTTTGAGAGAGACAACAATTTATTTTAATTCTTCTACACAAGGCAATTTTGAAAACTCTACACTTGAAGACTAGAGCACACTATAGTCAAACCATTCAGAATGAATAACTAGCTGATCTTCCTTTTTTAATATAAGGAGCAAATGTGAACAACAGCCCAACAGATATTACAAGGTCAATGAACAGAATGAAAAACTGAATCAGACTGAAGGCTCTTAAAAGAAGAACTCTGACTGGCTGATCAAATGGTTCACTGCAACTCAGAGTTGCTTGACGAGTGTATTAAAGTAATCAAAGAAAATAGTGTCTAAGAAACACTCTGCTGGTTGCTGGTTTGTTTACAGCATTTGAAGGACTGAATCTCTTCCTCAGCAATGCTGCAGAATGGAAGACTGTTCCATTGGGGGACAGCAGTGCGAATGAAACTTCTGTCCAAGCAGCGAGTTCTTGCAGCTGGCAAAGAGAGATCATGGTCTGGCATAGAAACACTAAAGCAGGTTGCACGGCCCTCAGGTATGGTGGGGAAAGCAAGCTGGGCAGTGAGTGGCTGTGGCTACAGATACTTGTTGTCTGTGAAGCAGGATGGTAATGTTGAGTTGTGAGTTGAGTTGCAAGAGAGCTTCTCAGAGCCAACACACCTACTTAAAGAGACTTGCACATGGCGTACATGTACGCATAAAAACACATAGCCAAAGAATACTTGATGGAGACATGATACTTACGTTATATATGGGTTATCCACTTTAGGTATTGAGATGACAACAGCCGTTGTTGTAGACTTGGCTGAATCTAACGTAGGATTCTCAGGATTTGGAATACCTACAAGAAGGAAAAAAAGTTTTGAAAATATGATTTATAGACTCATTGGACCTCATTCCTAATGCTTTCCTGAATCAAAATATCTGGGTATAAAGAGCTAAATAATGGTTTCTAGAGAACGTAATGGTCAAAAATGGCTGAAAATTTGACCTACTTCCACTCAACCAAACATCCAGAGACTGCAGGTTCAAGTCGCGCTCTAATCAATTTTTTTTTTTATTCAACCCTCCATTTTTATATAAAATTATAATTTTCCAGTAATTTTAAATAGAAAGCCGATTTGATTTCATACCTGACAATGGTTGTGTAAAACCAGTGATTGATACAGGGTCTCCTTCACCGATGCTTGTTTCTGCAGACACTTCAATTTCATACTGGGTTCCAGGTTCGAGTCCACGCAATACTCTACCGTAGACATTTAGATTGGATACTGGCAGTCTTGTAAAAGATGGAGGTGTAAAGTCTAACTGGTACGGTTTGAATGATGGTCTATATTTGATCTGTATGTGAAAGAAAAAGGTTTATTCAGCTTGGCTGATGATAATAAGTAAAATTGATTCCTGTACAGCAGGAGACATAACGCTTTTCATATCGTCTTGATATTGTAATAACACTGTATGTGTCTCACACTTAGCAAAGTGCCCTGTGAAAGTATAGCAGGTTTTGTTTGTAAATCTGGGATGATTTTAGCAAGATACAACATTTGTGCTAAACTTCAAACTTTCTAGAGATGGACCAATGAAAACATAGTTCATTCTTTTCAAGAAGATTGGCTGTTGTTGGTACTTACAATGTAGTTGATAACTCGCCCATTTGGTGCCATTGGTTCACTCCACTCTATCTCTAACTCTCTCTCCTGTTTGTTCACAATTCTCAGAGATGATGGTGGCCCTGGAACTGTCATCATACCAAACAATCAAGATTAAATTTCTGAATAGCAAATCCTTCATAGAATTTTCAAAAAATCAATAGAGAGAATTTCACAACTGTCCATGAAACTAAAGGCAAACTGTACTGTTCACCTATGCTTTTCATTTCCCAAAATGTAACTTGATGGAAAACAGCATGTGATCTGCAAATTAGTGCTTTGTGTAAATGGTACATAACATAAAAAATACTTAATGTAAAATAGTGCTTGAAGTACACTATTATTTGAAGTAAAACAATTTTTGATGTAAAATAGTACTTAAGTAAACTAGTACTTCTGTAAAATAGTACATGATGGTGCTTATTTGCACCTTCTTTGGCCATTATTTGCTTCTTTGGCCATGGACTGCCATTGACCAATGGAATGTCTTTGGCCAATGGACTATTTTTTGCCAATGGACTGCCTTTGGCCAAATGACTCCAGGTATACAAACAGTATGAACCTGTTAAAAATACAAAAAGATGGCTCAAATAGATGTACAAATATGCACAAGACCAATTGTTCATTCTCTTTAAAGTCACATTTTAGTGTATTTTTAGCCCCAAATTGAGGACAAAGCAGCTGACACCGACAACCTTCACTGAATGTAATGCTTGAAATACTTACTACCCTCCTTTGTAATACGATAGACAGGAATACTGGCATCTCCAATTGACACAGAAGTTTCTGCTTGAACCTACAAGTAGGTAGAGAAAGACTTTCATTCTAGCATTTACATGTGTTAATTGGGGAATATATAACTGTTGTATTAAATACAGTCAGAGATAAAATACTACTAATACCTGCCTAACCCCCTTATGGCCACCATGGCACTTGAGTTTAGTACCATCGTCAGCATTTGTGTCCTTGAGCAAACCACTTATTACCCAAGCCTCTCAGATGTTATGGAAACTATTGGGGTTAAATGAACTATTATTATATTTTAATGTGCTGTACCTTAATGGAGAAATTTGCATTAGATTCTAAACCAGTCAATATCAGCTGCAGGATATTCTGATCCAAGCCTTCTGTAACTTCCTTTGTTTGACCGGGAAAACTGAGCCCGTCTTCAGTGACCATGGAGTACAAAACGTAGTACGCTATAATGATTCCATGTGGTGGGTCAGGTCGGTGCCATTCTACTGTAATAGATGTTGCATCTCCGCTAGGTGTGGACACCATCGTCACTTGAGGAGGTTCTATATTAATGGGAAAGTACATCATTGGTCTTTGGAAAAGAAAATTAATTCCTAGTTCCAAAAAAACACACCATAAAAATACCCTGTAAATATTTCTTCAACTTTTGGATCACACCTTAAAGAAAACAATGAAAAAGAGTTAAAGTTTTGTCCTAGATATTGTGAACATTCACATCAAGATTATTTTGATAAGTGCATTCAATTGATGGTCATGTCCAGCATTACAGCAGTTGTCTCATAGTGTAAGCAAGGCAGGAGTCTGGATGTCATTATTGATACTGTTTTCAATTTGCACTCCCTGCTTCCTCAGTTATTTACATACAAACAAAATAAGTCATCAATTAGGACACCCTAGTTTTGAATTCTTGGACAATAGCACTCTGCACTAATGACATCACTTTTGCTCAAAACACCCAGTTGTCGGACAAACATTCCACCACTTACACGATCGCCGCATCATTGACGCCCAAACTGCACTAGTAGTATCGTCAGTACATGTGAGTACCAGTAAACATAAAACTTGGACATGACCTTCATGTATGTTAGTGAAATTTGACACGTTTGTCTGAGATCCGGATGACTTGGCTTTTTTTTTCAAGCCTAGTGCAGTGTGCTATTAATTGACACCCAACAACCAATTTCCTTATCCTGGTTAATACCTTGGTTGTTGCCATTAAAGGTAGGGTATATACCTTGGGTAATTACTCCAAAAATGAATGACCATAAAAACTGACTTGGTAAAGAGCACTTTGAGAGCTGTTGGTATTATAAAACATTGTTTAAAGTAATGTAGCTTTAGAGAAAGAGTTAATTTTTCACACACAAAAATTGAACCTGAGAGGGTTCAGGCATGAAGCCTTCCTCAGAAAAATCACACAATTCTATGCGACAGAGTGTTTTTCTTTCATAATTTTCTTGCAACTTCAATGACCAAATGAGCCCAAATTTCACAGGTTGGTTATTTTATGCTTATGTTGGGTACACTTAGTGAGGATGCTGGTCTTTGACAATTACCAAAAGTATACCCTACCTTTAAATCTTCTTGCTTAGTTCAATCAAACATCCAAATATACTTGCTATATCTAAAACAACTGATGTGGACGTACAAACTGTGGACTGCAACATACACAAAACGGTTTACACTAAAATAAAAAAAGGACTAAATGAACATGAACAGTCAAATTCAAATCCAAGCCTACAATACATAGCCTCCTAATACATCAAACTATGAGCCTTCATAGAAATGGGCAATTTCACAGAGCTGCTTAAACCGACAATTTAGAAATTTTGTGCAAAGCAAACCTTAACAGGATGCCAGTCAAAAATTGTCCATTGTCAGCAAGAATCGCAGAGTTCCCCATGAAACTGTAACACATGGAATCAACTTACTAGCCTCAGCAGTGCGTACTTCTATGCCATCACTATACGGGCCATCACCTGCAGCAGTTCGAGCAAGCACATGAAACGAGTACAATGTATAAGGCACTAGGTTTTCAATGGTTACTTGACGATTCTCGGTGTCTCCTGTTATGTTGTTGTCATCCCTGTCTAAGTTCACCAGTCTGTAGGAGTAGCCAGTGATGTCACCACGTCTACTGCGGCATGGTGGTCGATTCCAGCGGAACTGAAGCGATCTCTTCACTGTAACTACATTGTCCACATTCACTGGCGGTTCAGATGGTGCTGTTAAGAGAAAATCAGTCATGACAAACAATGGAATTGATAAACATCAAAACAGAAAATTGAAACCCGCCACAGAACATTGATTCAGAAATCTATTTTTCCTGTTTAAAACAATTTTTTTAGCTGTTTTTTTCCTGAAAAAATATACAAACAAACAGTGAATAAATAATTTATTTTTACAATTTAAGAGAGAGCTCAGCTTGGTGTTTTGTGCTGTTTTGAGCTTATACACCTGTTTTCATTCACTCACTAAAAAGTTCCTACTAATACCAATTCTCCAAGGGAAATGTTTTCATCCAAAATACTGAGGGAAAGATTAGACAATAGCATTCTGAGAACTACAAATCACCAATCAAAACACACTTTTGATGGTCCCACCATGTCAGGCCATGTCCATATTTGCAGCTGCAGCTGTTCCTTACCACATTGTGATCCAGCCACAGCAACACCCGCTAATTAAGAAACTGCCTAACTGGATTTAAAGTCATTACAGCTCATTGGTAATCTACATACAGGCAACATGACAAAGATAGCTGGGTCATTCCATGTCATATCAACAACAACCCTGGGGTCAATCTCACTGTTCTTGTTAAATTTGCTTTGTTAAGCGTGAAAAGGTTCTAAAACCCTGACTTTCATCTTGGAATATTCAAAGACATAACTTGGCTCATGTTGGTTTGGGGTTTGGTTTTGTGGTTATTGAACATTTGACCTTGCCTATTTTTAACTTAAAACTTGTACATAAATTTTTCCTAATGAGAGATACAGAAGTTTGAAATCACTATATTTCTTGGCGATTTTTATTTTCATTTATACTGTCAACATATTTTTTTCAACCATTTCAGTTTGAGGTTTCCTGAAAGTTTTTCGAAACCACCCGTGTGATTAATTTTGAGCAACCTGACCCACTTTTTGGGGAGAATATTATTGTCAATATGAAACTATGACTAAACAAAGTAAAGACAACAAACACTCTCATAATTTACACTGGAATTTAATTTCTTCTTTGGAGAATATTTGAGCGAAAGCCCTCTTTGCTCACAGCGACTTAGCCAGCATCTCAGCTGTAAGCCACGACCAATAACCAGCCATGGCATGCTGGAATCTCCCCCTTTCAATCTTGTTGAGAACAATGGAAAACAATTTTGGCAACCTTTGATCTCTCGCAATCCAAAGCTTGATATCATGAAAGCATGCATGGTGCACACCCAGATGCAATATCACGTCAACCGTTGCTGAACCATACCACATGGAGGGTTCTGAGCATTTCAGCCTGTCAGTTATCGCAACCAAAAGGACACTTATCAGGCCTCCATTCCTCTGTCCTTGAAAGTTTTATACACATCTTCCATAGTTAAGTGGAATGACAATAAAAATATCTGTAAGAAGAAGGCATGGTGATTTGATATAGAAGGATCAAGCTAAACTATAATAAAACCTTTTGGAAATTAATCCTAAAATGGCTACCTTACCTGCCTCAGCAGTATGACCCTGGTAATATGTGTATAATCCCTCTCCAGCCGGCGTGCTGGCCGTCACATAAACAGAGTAAGAGGAATGCGGCAGAAGACCCGTGATATTATACTTTGTGTCCAATGTAGTTCCTGAAGTGTTACTAGGAGCTGATGAAACACCTTCACACTGGAATGCATTTCTCAGTATGTATGAGATTGTGTAGAAGTCAATTGGGCATTCACCAACAGGCTTAATCCATTGTAGACTGAGGATTGTAGGATAACCCCGTACAGGTTCAACATTTACACTCTGTACTCTGTTTGGAACTGCACAAAATGTTTGACAAAAACAAAACAGTGTTTAATGACATAGTACAGGAGCTCTACCCTTTAATGTTTCTACGGCATTGACCTTGACATTGGGAATTGGTGGCTCTTTTTGCAAATACATTTTCAAATCTGCAGTTCTTTTAGTATCTATGTCATATCACAGTTGTTGAAAAATACCTCACAGCATATCATGATTACATGTACTTGTGCCATCCCATTTATGTCATGTATGTTAGCCAAAGTCCTATTGTCTTACCTGCTGTGACCATTCCAATTAATTTTCCATTCAAACCTCACTCACCCTTTCAAGTCCGCCTACATGTATACCATCTTTGCCCAAATGAAGGATTTAGAAGGACTGAGGGCTGTAGGCCTAAATAACAATTGCATAACACTAAGATAGGGCATTCCCATCTGAAGTGCCAACAATAAGGTGTGGAGTGACATGAGAGGAGGATATTGAAGGATCGAGGTCACCTCAAAAAGCCTAAGGAGTATTAGGGTCAAAGATAGTGCCATACTTTGGTTAAGATTGCTATGGTGTGGTTGGGGCGCTTAATGGATCAATCTGGTTCAATCTAATATGCAATTTAATCACGACAAGAAAAACATTACCCAACACCTTTAGCCTCATGGCATACTATGGGAGACACAAGTCCATACTGTTCAGCAAATAGTACCTACCTTCAGAGGATGTAGTGACTTCAATGGGGTCACTGTAATCACCTATGCCTACATCATTCTTCACAGCAACCTTGAATGTGTATGTGGTACAGGGATCCAGGCTATATTTTGTTAGACTTGCAGATTGTAGCTGGTAAACTAAATCTCCAGTCTGTTGGTCAACTTTGGTCACTATACCATTGTAGAATGCAAACTCTCCATTGAGTTCTGCACAGTTGTACTCATTCCATGTAAAGTGTATGCTGGACGATGTGACATCAGAGTCTGCAACAGACACTGTTGGTACAAAGCTTGGCACTGATAGACAAATACAGAAAAGAGAATATAAATACCACTGTATATAAGGAACAATTACATGTATTGACCCAATTGATCTGACATCATCACTTGATAAATCTTGCATAAATTATTTTAGGAGTCATTTTTCTTGTGTGTTACTGAATAGTGCGAGCTTTGTAGGTGATGCACGCTCGTTTACCCACTCGCAATATCTTTGCATCTAACTTGACTCCCAGAATGGTAAAGGCATTTTACATTTTAGGCTCTAACAACAGCACTCTGCACTAATAATGTCACTTTTGCTCACAATACCTGGATGTCAGACAACCATTCCACCACTCATGAAATCACCGCAGTAAATAAATGCGAGCAAACATTAAGCTTGGGCATGTACACCCCTTGCTGAAAAATTATCCTTGTGCTGAACCTCTACTTTTAGCATTAGTGCCGAGTGCTAATAACACAAGCCATAAAGTACACTGTAATTGACCTCTTTTTACACTGAGGAGTTACTTTAGAAACTTGTATGCTCTTGGCTGTCATAACAATTGCCTTTAACGTTATCCAAGACAAACATGAATGGCAGTGCAAGCTGTAAACAAAGCTGATATTCTTAACTTGTGCAAAAACACATATATTTAAAGAGTTTTCATTGCTGAATAAAAATGATACCAACACTCCTACTATATGGTTATTTTCTAACCCATTCTTTTTACTTCTTCCAACAGAAACATTTGGAACACATATTCCACACAATAAATGAAGTATTCTATGAAAGTTTGATGTGATAATCAATGGTGAATATACCCACCTTTTTTACTTGTAGTTTTGTATAAAGGGGTGTATGTCGATCTTCCCACACTATTCCTAGCAATTACAGACACAAAGTATCTGGAATTGGCCAGCAGGTTAGTAAGATATATTGACATGATTTGGTTACTAGCTGTCTGGGCGTGAAAAGGAGGGGACACAATGTCAGCATCACAGGCCATAACCCTTGTCAGACTGTGTTGTATGATGTAATCTTGAACTGGGCAATTGTTCTCAGTTGGAGCAGACCAAGTAATCCTTAGCTGAATGTCAGATCCTGCTGTATCCTGAGTTACATCCAAAGACTGTACAGGACCTGGAGCTGCAAGTAGAGGGAAAATAAAAGCGTCTTGATCTCGTTACTAGGACCCAGGCTCTATATAACAACCAATTATTATTAATATTATATAAAGGATAAGTCAATCCTAAATGTTGTGGCTGAAAGCAGTCTCAGAATCCATCCAAGTAGTCTACTTCTTAGCATCTCAAAACCCAAATGTTTGGACTCTGATAAGATTGGTATGCTTGGCCTTGTGCTAAGATTGGATGGGGGAGATTCCAGTATTAAACCAACCTGATGCCCCAATGATAATGGATACCATCTTCATCCCAGTCTTTTATAGTATGGCCATGGTTGGTTCAGACCTTGACAACATTCATTTACTCCATTATTCAAGGTTTTACTCCATACTTTTCTGTATACTATACTTACCCGCTGTATCAGTAGTTTCTGTTGCTGCATTACTGCCTGGACTGGACCTCCCATCTTGATTATCAAATGTGATAACAACACTGTATTCAGTACATGGCATCAGAGAACTAATGATGGCTTCAGTTACATCTGCCTCATATTCACCAATGGCTGAGCTGAAGCTGCTCTCTGACTGAAGCTTTTGGTAGACGTAGATTTTATCAAGGGACCTGCACTGCCAGGTGGACTGGGGTGGAAGCTGTGTGGCAAACCAATTACAATCAATGCGACTTTCAGATCAAGAGTCAGTCTTAAATCATCTATTGAGATCAAGGGCTAACTAACCATCACTGAAGGCTTTAATCAGAGCTGTGATTGAGGACCAATGCAAGGAGATTCAAAGGAAGTTTACCACCCTCACTAAGGCCCTGTTTGATGGCCCTGCTCAGGGATCAGATTTCAGAAAACCTACCCTTAACGAAGAGGGTCTTCTCCTGGACTAGATGTACCATCATACCAAGCCCTCTGTACTGCATTAGGATCTAAGAGGTGGATCACATTTCATGGCAGTACTCAGGAACCAGGCTACTGCCAACAATAATTCCTGTTTAGCAGCGAGACTCAGGAGAGACCAACAACCTTCATCAGGACCCTATTCCATGGCAGTGTTCCAGGAATAAGCTAGACTTAAGTCAAGGAGCTCAAGGCTCCCCTAATGGTATACAACACAGTACAACAGTACATTCACTGCTAACATAAAAAAAGGACAATTGCTTGCACTAGTCTTGTTCGTGTTATTAGCAGTGGTGGCACAGTTCGTATATACTATCCGGGAAACTGTAAGTGCCTTGAGTAAAGGCTAGGAACAAGCAAACAAAATTCTTTATTAAATCTCTATTCAGGAGCGACTAGTGAGGCCCTGTCACACAGGGTAATTTTTCAGGCAACTAACTGCACTGCATGCACAAGGAACATTTGCACAGAACAAGAGACTTATTTTAGTGGTAAATCACTATCCCCGAGGTAATAATGAGAAAACTCAAATAATACGGGTTGCCTATAAATTGCCTTGTGTGACATGGCCTTAATGTCTTCTTAGGAATTAAGTACCAGCAAATGAACCAATTTTACTACAACGGGAAGCACGATAAAACCATGGCATTGTTTTTTTTACTATTAACTGGTCCAATTTTTAAAGCACATTGTTTTGCTTTTCTTCAAAATATGATATCCAAGCGGGGCCCAATTTCAAAAAGCCGGTAAGCACAAAAACTTGCTAAGAACAGAAAAACCTTGCTTAGCAGAAACAGGTCACCAGCCAAAATTTCTCTTTTTTTTGCAAAGCAAAGAAATTTGATCAACAGAATTTTCTGCAAAACAGCTTTATGAAATTGAGCCAAGACCCATTTTAAACCTACCTGCCAAGTCAGCAGAAATGCAGTAGCATTTAAAGTTGATAAAGATATTGTTGCACCTGCAGTAGGAGCTGCTCAATTAGAATATCAAAGGATTTGTTTGTTATTAACTTCATCAAAAAGTATATGGTTCATCTAAATTTTTACTGTGTTTTGTTTGTTTAGCTATTTTTCTAAAGATTTGATTAGGCTGTACAAAATAAGCAGTAAACTTGCATAATAAAAAACATAATGAATTGCAACAATGAATAACTGTAAAATCTTGCTTTTCTTAAAAATGTAAATAAAGGTGTTCAATGAAATTTTCACAGGTTTAGAACAAATGCAATTGTCTTGAAAACTTAAGGAATACATTTGTTTTATTATTAACTTTTCTTGTTTAAATAATACATAAATAAATGACAATTTATAATAGCTAATTTAATGATGCTTTTATTTGAAATTGCTTTATGTGTCAAGAAAAAATAAAGAGCGCTCAGCGTGATGAGTTTGTACAAAGATTTCCTTGTTTACAAAGTATTAGTATCAAATTGAATATTTATTTCCAAGCCACTATTTAAGATAAAGTACATAATTTGTAATTTTCACAAACAAATTATTAGTGCCATTCTGACCACCAGCAACCCTCAAAAGAAATCCTTCCAAAGAAATTGTAACAATGATATAAATTTAAAAACAACTGTTTGATTACTATCATTTAATAAATTTGCTTCTTTTTGGAACTTAATTTGAAAATTAAAATTCTTACTTCCACATTTGGTCCTAACTGTGGTCTTGGGGCTTGGGCGTCCAGCTCCCCCGATTCCAGCCCTGGCAACGACGACAACAAAATCATATTCTGTGTCGATGTCCAGCCGATCTATAACCAGTGAAATAGCAGACCCAGCAGATTCACTGAAGTTATACGTCGATGCATCATCTATGTCACTTGCATATCGATAATACACCACATATCGATCAACTGGTCCTTCCCCATTACCATCGAGTGATGACCATGGGTTCCAAGATATCGATACCTGTGTTGGGTCTTCAAAACTTGCTACAACTGAAGGAGCTGATGTGAAATACGGTTGCGCTAGAAGATGAAGAAAACAAATTAAGAGAATTATTTAATAATGTAATTATTATAACTGTGCAAGTCTGGCATGCGTTAAAATATTTACGGGGAACTAGTCCACAGGACCTCGGACTCAAACCCACACTCTGCTAATCAGAAACACCAGAGTATGAGTCCGGTGCTCTAAACAGCTCGGCCATGACACGCCATACTCTACTTGGAGTCTTATCCAACAAAGATCATCTAGGGAACAGTGTGAGAACAGAAGACACCAGTGCCCAATTTCAAGGCTCAGCTTACCGCAGATGTCTGCGCTTTCGGCCTATAAAACTGGATAGTTTTTCTCAAAGAAAGTTGCAGCATCATCACTGGGTGCCTTAAACTAACCAGGACAGACCAACTGTATCTGTTCACTGGCATCATCCCAACCTGACATCAGGAGAGCTGTTGTCAGTCAAGCAGAAAGGTCAAGGCAGTGTACTGATGACTGCCATCCTCTGTTTGACCACTCACCAGTAATGCCCCGTCTGCAATCAAGGAGGAGTTTCGTCACTTCGACCCTACCACTTGAAGATAGTGCAACCAACACCTGAACCCAACTCTAGCAAGAATGCCTCCATGTCACAAACAACACGTCAGACTTTAATATCCCAGCCATAGAGAGTCTCGTACTGAATGGACCACTTTGAAGACTCTTAACCGGGAGTCGGAATGTGTGGGAATACACAGCAAGTCCCAACACCTGTGATTGCAGAGGGCGTCAGACCATGGACCATCTCCTCACCTGCCCCCTACTACTATCATTAAACACAACGGATGACCTGGTTGTGGCTATCGACACTGCCCTTCAGTGTGCCTACTACTGGAGGGAAAGCATTTAAGCAGCATGGACATGAGAAGAAGGGCGACGAAAAACACACAATTCTGCAGTAAGTAAAGCCATGAAAATGGACCCAGAAGAACAGAGTTCATGATGTACCTTTGAAAAAAAAAACCTCAACTACATGGCGTAACGGTTAGGCAAACACAATTTCAAAAACCAACTAAAATATAACCCAAGCAAGTAGCAGTATATTGTACAATCTTCATTAAAAGTAAGGGGTTGTAGGTCTAGAGTTTTATCAAACTTACTGTAAACATCCAGTGAGATGGTTTGACTAACATCATATTCATTTCCAGAGAGCACAGAACAAGTGAACAATGCTCCCTTTGTTGCAATTGTTCCATCTACTTCAAACTCGTTGGTCCTCTTGTATGAATTCAGGATCTCAGAGACTCTGGTTCTTGTGCTTAAAATCGATGTATTACTGGTGTAATATAGCACGATATCAGAACGATCTGGTAGTGGATTTCCAACTGCCTCACATGTGATGGTTACAGGTTGACCTGCATTTGGTATGTCTGTCTGACTGAGATCACTTATAATTCTTGTTCCATCTTTAATTAGACAAAAACAGAACAAACAAAATACAATACATTTATAACTCAAAGATTATTGAATAAACCTTACTGGAATTCCTTTCTATATTTATCTTCCCATGCCTTTCTCTCTACAGCATCATCAGACAAAAAAAGTGAAAAAAGCCCAAATAAAGGTGCAAAAATAAACAAATAAACAAACAAAACAAAATGAGTCAACAATGACAACACTTGCTCCTTAAAACAACACAACAACTACATGTAATGAAATATCTTTTATAAAAGCAGGTATGCTGTAGCACTTGTTTCAGGTATGTAAGCTTGATGAATTTGTAACACAGGTATTTTGCCATTCCACAATTGAAATCTGTGTTCGAAGCTAGAACGGAAAAAAGCCTGGCCCTTTATAATAAAACAAGCATTAGTATTCAGTACATACTTATTGTATACAGGGAACAAGACTAAAAGGAAGACTTGAAATCATTTACCTTCAGCACAACTTAACCCAATGAAGCCCTCCTGGCAACCATTTACACATACTCCTGTAGTGTCATCACATTGTACATTGCCCAAGCAATTACATACTCGTGTACAAATTTCACCATAGAAACCAACTGGGCATGGCATTGGTACTAGATAAAGAATATACAAAAATAAAGAACAAAATTGTCTTAAAAAATGTTAATTAACATTGATCATTGCTGTCAGCATATTGAAATATTAAAAATATATTTGGTGTTGAACAAAGAAAAATTCACTAGAGCGGGATTTGAAACAAACAAGTCTCATCCCTTTAAAATGATCCCCTGGCTGCCACTTCCCAGGTTGTATCGTAAACTTGGGTGTGATCCCTGGCTACAAAGCAGCTAACAGTTGTAGGGCTTCTGACTGGTACCCTGAGCAATTATATTGAAAAAATAGTGAGACCGCCAACATAGGGCAAGATAGCTCAGTTGGTATAGCACCGGCATGTTCAATTGGAGGTTGTTGGTTCAAATCCCACTCTGGTAAATTTTTTTTTGTTCAACACCAATTCATTTTTAAGAATTTCCCAGTCAGAACTTGGTCAGAACTTTAAAATATTGAAAAGGCAAAAGTTCTTCATTTCAGAAGGGAACAAAGTTTAAAGAGTGTTTTTCCTCCATGATTACTGCTACTGCATCCTCATTTATTTATTTTTTTATTTATTTTTTTTAGGGGGGGGGCCTGCAGTGAATCATTGTTGGGTGTGTTTAATATTCACTCAATCACAAAACCTTTTTTGTTTTGATATGTCTGCATGTTTGTCATTTTTATAAAGTGTGTCTGTGGTTTCACCTTGACAGTTGGTTCCCTTCCATCCTGTTGCACATTGTTGTGGACAGTAGTCTTCATTGCATGATGGATTGTTACATTCACCGGTGTCCGTAAGGCAAGCAATGCCAGTGGTACAGTGGCATGTCTGGCTGCAGTATGGTCCAAATGTGTTTGGTGGACAATCTATCCAAATACAATCATTCACCACTTTATTTTGAGTTATGCCTGACCTTGTCAGTGATATATAGATATTTCAAGAGGAGTGCTTCAAAAAGTAGGCTGAGAAAATCACATATTCTGTTAATATTCCCAAATAAAAATTGTCAAGAATTGTCATCCCTCTTATTTAGAAATCATCTCCACCCCCCTTCTGTAAGACCTGTTGTTTTCTTCTTTTGGTGCTTTGAAAACGTAAAGATATACTGTACATGTAATGTACATGAATGGTACTTTATAAGTTTTGTATCAGCATTGTACTGCTATCAGATACTGATTTAAAACTTGAAATTTTCCAAGGCATCTAATCCTTTAATCTTAAAAGGTTCAGAGTCATTCAAACAACAAAAACATACTTTTTAACACAGACAAAAATTATGAATAAAAACTTGTTAAGTGTGTTAAGAGACAGCATAAGAACACTTTCTGCAACACTCAAAATATTCTCTTTTATCCGCAGAATTAAAGATAAAATCCATCTTACTCTGTTTGCAGTCAATTCCTTGGAAGCCTGCAGCACAAACACAGCCAAATGGGTCTTGAAGGCAGAAGAGGTTACCCTTGCAGGCTTCACCATGGCGACTAGAAGCACTACTACAAACTATGGTTCCATTAAGTCCCCATCTGTTACTTCCAGCAGCTACAAAGTAAACACAATTTTCATGTTTATGTTTTATTTTAGATTAAGAAATTCAGGATTTACACCTACAAGACAAATACAAAAGACAATAGAAAGCAAACAAGCCTGAGGATTACCCAATTGAAAACAAAATCATTATCTAAAAGCACAATGTAAAACCATTTAAAAAGCAATAAGACAATACCAATATCCGAAAAGAGGCCAACAAACATACCTAAGACTAGACTTACAACTTACAATACTGAAATGTCAAGTTATAAACCACAAGGGAAACTGACTGGGTAAATGTTTAAATGATTTGGGGTTGAACAAAGGAGAATTGACTAGGGCGGGATTTGAACCAACGACCTCTGGTTGACGTGTCGGTGCTCTACCAACTGCACAGTTTATTCAATGGTTGGTTCTATTTACCATTATATTGCACCTCAAAATGTTGTACACTGTCGTGATGTGTCGTAGCCGAGCGGATAAGAGCATCGGACTCAAGTTCTGGTGGTTAAGTCATTGGGATG
>CM021538.1:338273-352827 GCA_010994315.2 Pisaster ochraceus | reverse complement strand
CTTTGGCTTAGGCTCCGTCTGTCTGTTGAGACCTGGCACAGTGGCTTATGCTCCGTCTGTCTGTTTGAAACACGGCTTTGGCTTATGCTTTGTCCGTCTGTTTGAAACCCGGCTTTGGCTTAGGCTCCGTCTGGCCTGTCTACTTGAAACCTGGCCTGTCTATTTGAAGTGCCGTACTAAAAGTGCAACTTTTCGAAATTAACCTACAGCAAAAGATCATAGCCACGGTTATCAGTGACTCGTCACAGAGCAATGCTCTTGCTCAACTGGACAGTAAAGTACACTTTTTCAAATTGTGTCACTCGCAATAGTTTCTTTGGTGATTGTGACATTTGAATGACAAAAGAAAATGAAAAGGAACAAATTTAGGAAATATGTTTTACTTTATTTTCCTTTTGAACAGTTGCACGGTGTCAACAATAATATAACAGCGGGGAAAGTGCTTTGAGTCATACATACCGCGTATAAAGCAGAACAGTTGTACTGCTTGGCAAGTTTACTTGCTACACAGATTAGCAAGGAACCAAAAACAAGCTAAGCAAGACTTTTCTGGGCTTAGCACATGGCTGTGCTTGACTTCTTTTTGAAATTGAGTCCTGCTGGTAACGAACATTGTTGATAAACACATTCTATTGGTGTAAGTCAATGAATGATCTTGATTCGTCCACGGCCCAATTTCACACAGTTGCAGTTTTTCTATCCAAGAAAATATAAGTGGGTACCCTTCGAAAATGGTACGGTACATGATGTGACATGGTATTTTGGCTGGTAACCTTTTTATTCCGGTAAGCAAAATCGGTTTGTGCTTAGTAAGCTCTGTAACGGTAATTTGGCACATGGTGTATACGAATTGGCTGCTTCCTTGTTGTAGAGTGTTTATCAGGTCTTTTCACTTAAGAAAACCGAATATATTCACCATTCATCACCTTAAGTTACATTGGTAAATAAGAAATGAGGCTGAACGTTGTCATTATACAGGCACTATGGCTGACTGAACACACACTCGTGATTATAATAGTAATTATATTATGTAGTACATTTTGCATAATATCCACACATTTTCGTGAATTTACAGAGCATAAAGTAGTATTTAGGTGTCTCTATAATTTACAAGTACATAACTAAGACACTGGAATTTACGTCAGATGAGTAAGACACGAGATGGCATACAATAGTGTTAACCAAAGAGTAGATACACCATGGCGACGGTTATTGACGTAAAATCTTAAGAAATATCCTCTAAAACTCAACTGAATTTCATTGAATCCAAACATAAAATTGAAGAAAAATCATTCTTGGCATGGCATATCACCATTCTCAAGAAAATTAATCATGTTTATTGAACATTCTTTTAACTATTTAAAAACCATCAGCTGAAATAACGAGTTATTTCAATAAAGTTCGTGTTTCCTTTTCCCCCAAAAAAATATATAAGGAAATAAGTACGGAACTCAGTAAGAGCTGTATTAATGGCGATAAATATTTCCTTTACAGACGCACACAATAACTATTGGCAACTCATTACATTTTGACTGCGGTGAAAACATTAAGTTGCATGTGACGACACAGTCTCAAAAAGCACACTCAGTGAGGTGAAATGATGACCTATCGCTGGCTGAAAGTTGTGCGTTTCTTTTGTTTTACCTCAGTGATGGTGACATGCAAAATGGGACCTGTTGTATTTTGGTTGTACGGTGCACGTGTTTAAATCTTCCAGTTTTACACTTGACACAAAACAACAAAAGCACGAATACAATACAGCCAATATGTGTCACATTGTCGGGGAAACTGCGGTTACGGCTACGGCTACAGCTTCGACTGGTGCTATGGGTTATGTTACACATGCTTCTTGTGCTTCAACGCATATTCACGTGACGATCAAGCCGCAGCCGAAGCCGTAAATTTGGACACGACATTGGTGCAACCTCAGAACAGACCTTATACAATGAGAGTGCCACACCAAATAAACTCCCATAGGAACCAATGCTAAATGCAAAATATTCCAAAATACTCAAACAATATTTAAAGTCTCTCAGCCTCTTGAGAACCAATCAGATATTTTTTCAGACAACTAAACTACAGATTTCTTTTCAATTATTGGTAGGTCAGCCGTTTGGAATTTTTGCTAATTACCCTATGAAAAAACACCCCCGAAAATGTTGGGGCAATTTTTGCCAAACCGACTTGCTGCCAGTTTCCATGAGGCAATCCTACCATTCCCAAGCCAAATAAAACCAACTTTAAAGCCTAAATTTATCAAATCTTCTCAACAGTTGAAGCACAGAGCCCCCAGATTGTGATACATTGTTGTAACTACACAATATATTAATTGCATGACCCCCAAAACGTTGTTATTCAAGTGATTTTGATCATCAGCTTGGCGCATGAATTTTGGCCTATAGTGTGATACACCAATGACGTCTAAAAGAACGGCGCCCCGCTCAGCTAGACGGGTGAACTGAACTTTTCTGATATGGATTGCACATGACATCAGTGGCCGCCATCTTTGATGATAAACAATGGAAAAGTGCAGGCGTGTATGCGCTGCGCGCGACTCTCAGCCAATGGCAGCCTTTCACGCGCGCAACGATGGCGGCCAATGCAAGGGGTCTATTGCCCATTTTGCGCACCATGCGTAAGTTATAATAGATGCGCGCTTCCATTGTTTCATCGTCGGTTTACCTCTAAGATGGTGACGTGTGACCTCAATGCGTAAGGTCCATATCATTATTTTGATTACGCCTAACGAACTAAGTGAAGGGGCTCTAAGGTCAAATTAATCAGTTTTGACACCCTCATTTCCAAGCAGATAGATTCCGTATGCATGTAGTAAAAAATGACACAAGCCTGTTACCTCAAATTATATTGCAAAATGCCATATTTGATACCGTATCACGAAATTCCGGCACGAAGTTTTTTTAAATCCAAATACATTGACATCTCATTTTAAATAATATGGATCTGTACAACTGTTCATTCCTGAATGTCCATGATATTCAATCGGAATGTTATTGAATATGATCTTTTGACTTGCGAAAAATCTTTTGTGGAATGTACACACACAGTTTGAATACAATGTTTAGTATGAGGACAGCAGCCTCTGTGGTGGTATGGCCGACACGTGCGCGTTGTACCTTTTGAAATCAGCGCATTGCCTATCATGTTTGTTTAGTGCGATGATTTGCTTATACAACATCGATTCGTTATCTAGCTATATCTTTATACTTTATAACTTTCCATTAAATAAAGTTAATTACAATATTTTAGCCGTTGGAATAATGATTAAGCCTATTTATGACTGCTTAATGGCAGCGTCGTATCAGGCACGGTCAGAAATTGGATGACAACTATTCTAAACACATCGAAGCCTCTTGATGCACTCTTTCCTAAACCGGGGGTCGATAAAAGAATACAAGAATGGGTTAGCTGCGTGGTTAATCACGCCAATGTATGACGCAACATTGACGACGGTGCGGAGTGTTGCACTTTGGCTGAGCATGGGGATAATGACCGGGTACAGCACCATGACTAGCATTGTAGGTGTGACTGTGACGAAGAAGATGACGGTAGATAGAAGCAGCATCAACGTAACTTTCTTCTGAAACTTTGGGGAAGGAACTCCACTTGTTTTGGATGAGGCTGTCTGAGAGATGGTTGAGATGGTGTTTTCATGACTCAAGGTTGCGGGTCCATGTATTTTTAGGGATTGTCCACTTGACGGGTTGACCGAGGGATAACCCACTTCCGGAGGTTTAGGTCCGATCGTACTGCCATTCCAAGATGATACCTCAACAGCCCTTGAGTTTCCATGGTTCATTTTATTGAAATTTCTGCCAGGGCGTACTTTAGCCATGCTTCTGATTGTTTTCTGCACTTTCCAATATGATATACTGATGATTATAAAAGAGACAATAAAGAAACCAACCATCTGCACAAACTGAGCAGTAATAAACCACGGCGGCACAAAGAAGAAACAGATGCCTTTTTTAGGATCGAAAGCATACATGAACAAGAACGGTGAGCAAATTACCGTAGCAAGCAGAAAGCACACAATGACTGCATACCGTGCACGCCGAATGTTAAACATACCCCTGTGCGGTCGACAGATGGCGAAATACCGGTCTAGAGCAATAGCAGCCGTCAGTAATATCGAAGTGTATTTCTGCCACGTGTCTATCGAAGGTGGTACCCTACAAATGAACTCGTTGTTGGGAAATGGCGAGAAGAGTAGCATGATTGGAATGCTCCTCATGACACAGACAGCAATGTCTGCAGAGGCTAGACCTATAATGAAAATGTGCGGAGTGGCCTTGTTCTTCTTAGCAGCGTATACCCGGATAATGAGCGCGTTCCCGGGGGTACCAATCAAGAAGACCGAAGCTTCTAAGATCAGGCGAAACCACCACACTGAATCCCGTCCATCCTCCATCTGAAAAGGCAAAACAGCACTATGGTTTTTCAGTTGAAACTTTATTGCCTAAACAAAATTAAAATACTGCAAAAAAACTTTAAAAGACACAATGCAAAAGGTATATTTCAAAACACATTTAGTTTATGGTGCTACCATGTAGAGTGCCTCCTCTTATAAACAGCACCAAGTGGGATTAGGGTACAGGAAAATCGAGAGTATAGTGCCCCTCGCCCCGCCCCTCCCAAATATTTTTCCCTTCCTCTTTAGAGAGAAAAATACAAAAGGGATGAGAACAATAGTTACCCGGGGATACCTGAAACCAAAAGGAGTGCGTAGTGCATTGAAAGGGGAGATACACCCAGACAATCTTCCGTTCCTAGCTACTTACAACTCAACCTCTCTAGAACTTTACCCGATTGATTTGTAGCCACACAATACTAACGATCAACGATCAATTCCTATGCACTCTAGCTCTAAAGTGGGACTTTTAATGAAATATGAAAATCCTCCGACCTTGGCTGTGACGTCACGTGCAGCCAAAGTTTGTTCTTGAATGTTGCGCAAGTCTCGTGCAAGTCTCGCGCATATTCAAACATTTTTGGGACCACTTTGGTGCACTTTAACGGGTGCCAGTGTTCGAATACGCGCGAGACTTGCGCAATCTACAGGAAATAGTGGTAGAGCCGATGAAACGACCATAACACCAAGTTAATCTCGTTAATTTAACTTGACAATGAGCAAAGCTTAATCACAAGGTCGTGAATCCCGAGGCGCCTATTTTATGATCGAAAACATTCTATAACAAATAGAAAACTTTATGAATCCTTCTATAGTAAGTGCCTTGGATAAAAAGCTTTTATTACGTATATAAAAGACTGTAATCATTGTTAATGTACTTATGGTATATACTATAATAGGTGGTCAATGTAAGCTCATTTAGTTTCAGTTTTGTGGGAGAAATATGCTTTGTTTGCACTAATTTGTAATGACTTGGATTAATACAATATTGAATGTTAATGTTAATTTTCACTGAAAATGTTGTGCTGTTAATTGTTGGACGGCTTTGAAGGTTGGGCCTGGAACAAGATACCACTATTCTACTGCAAAATATTATAGAACATCAATACTGACTAATAATTATTGGGAAATAGGCGTATTTACCCATTGCACAATGCGAAACGCACCTCCGCACAATCAACGTGTACCATTTTCACAATTTTGGGCTTCAATATACCGTGCAATTTTTCGCTAGTATTCGATCATTTTTGGGACCACTTTGGTCCCACGTACATTGCTTTCATCTCATCTAAGCACATGTGTCAAGTGCATCTGAGATGATGCACACTTCTTTAGTTTCCTCCACACTGTTTTCTATCAGCTGCCAAGTGCCAGGTGTGTTGGTTCTTGATGTTGAGGTCCGTTGCTTTCAGGTCATTATTAAGTCGATCTTTTGAGCCATGTTGTTCTTTGCAAGGGGCGGTCAAAGAACAACCTGGCCGAAAAGAATAAATAAAGACCTGAAAGCCATGGACCTGAACATCAAGAACTGACATACCTGGCACCTGGCAGCTGATAGAGAACAGTGGAGGATACTTACAGAGTGTGCAATGTCAGACGTACTTGACGAAAGCTTGTGATGACGTACACATTCCACAAGCGTTTGGTTTAACGCACGAAGGTAACAAACTCGCGCTTTTACAGATCCCAATGTGCGAATAGACGCGAGACCAACCTCGTTCCCAGGGGTGATCGATCTCGCCTCGCCATTTTCCCCCAGCATGCCTTGCTTGCTCATAACCCCTGGAATTGGGTCATTAAAATGTGCCAGAAACTAACATTTTAATTAAGCATGTGGTCGATCTACTTGACGCGCCTGCTAATGTATGATACCCGCAAAAGAGGCATTAAGTTAAAGAGCAACTGGCAGCCTCGCTATGGGCAGCGCCGTATCGATACTTCCTCGTCACTAACCCCTGGAATCATGTTTTTAAACCACAAGATCAAAGAAGAATGAGAGGAGACCAGTTGCTCTTTGACTTGATGCCTCTTTTGCGCGTTATCTTGAGCAGGTGCGTAGAGTGGATCGGCCACAGGCCTAATTAAAATGTGACAGATTCTAGTAAAGTTTAATGAACCAATTCCAGGAGGTTATTACTATTATTAGCGAGCAAGGCATGCTGGGGAAAATGGTACGGCGAGATCGATCACCCCTGGGGACAAGGTTTAGCAACTGGTCCCCTCTCTTTGTTCTTTGATCTTGTGATATGTCCAACTGTATGCAGTTTCGGGTGACCACGTAAAAACACGATTCATTTGCTCTCGAAAGTTTTTACAAGCGTGCACGCAGAGATGTCACTTTGTAGTGTCGGACCCTGTCGTAATCATTGATCTCTATTATGTTATATAATAGAGATCAATGGTCGTAATCTTTGATCTCTATTATGTTATATAATAGAGATCAATGGTCGTAATCATTGATCTCTATTATGTTATGTAATAGAGATCAATGGTCGTAATCATTGATCTCTATTACGTCATGTAATAGAGATCTATGGTCGTAATCATAGTCAGGTTGGCTTTATGGCCATCGCAGATTTGTCCTTAATAATACCTACGGTAACAAATAATGCTCAAATGGTTGGACATGGCTGCTATCTCTTTTATTCTTCTTTAATTTTTTCAAAAGACAAATCTGTCATGGTCCTATAGCAAATATCTTTGTCATGACATACTCTGACTGTGCGCCAAGTTTATGCTTGTATGATTTAGAATTCTGTGGTAAGCAGAGCCATGAAATTGGGCTCTCTGTGCTTCGGCAGGCCACGCACTGTATTTAGATCTATGTGTGTTACTCCCTGGATTGGATATTGCTATGCCTTCCTTGACCCCTATAAAAACTATTTGTCAAATTTAGCCATTGTAAATTTTCTCTTTACTGTGTGCACTTAAAATGCAATATCATGCCGAAATAAAACCTATATCAAGACAGATTGGTAATGTAATGTGAGTGGTTTGTTGTTAACCGGGCATGATGTCCTCGAATTTGTTATTATTTAATTTCTAGCTTTTTTAATTTTAATATATAATCACTCATCCACGTCCCGTCGCAACGCGTATATTATAGATATAGGCCAGATATCATAGATGTATTATACAACATTTGTTATGTGAAAGGGACCTGACTGTTTTCATATCAATTCTAGATTCCGGTCGTGTGGATGTGAAAGGAAGAATGAAAATTGAAGCAAATGCACGGAGCTTGAGGATTAGGCTTCGTATCTCATCGAGTCGATTTCAATCTTCATAAGACTAAAACTCTGTAGAAAGACAGGAATATATAACGGCTCTGGCGTACCCCCAGCTTATTGAATAAAGTGTTAAATGGTTATGTCCCTAAATTGACTTATTAAGATCATGGCGTAGACTTGTGTTGAAAAGTGCACCGGGATGATTATAAAAACTACGTCCAACTTACCAAGGTCACGAGGTCAACAATTTGGCCAACGATATTTTACGACACAGCGAGTTTCTTTTATGGGATGAAACAAGAAACGAAGCGTTGATAGACAAGTATATCACTTCATTCCCATCTCTTGTCTTATTTGTATCCCCGATTACTATTCATTAGTTAGTATTCATGGAGTCCTTTGGGGTCATCATCCTCGACATCCTCCAGGATTTCAGCCAATATGATTTGATGTCAATCTATCAATAATTAAGATCCCCAAGGAGTTGGTATCGCATAATGCCCAGCATTTGATTTCTATACAATTGGTTACTACTGATGCACTGTAGTGTCATCTGCGTGGATTGATCGTGGATTATGTATGCGTTTACTCGCAGTGCCAACAAAATGTCCATGATGTGCTGTAGAGTGGAATTGTTGAAGGTGTCGGGGAAACGAAATAAGATTAGAGATCAACATTTCAATTAACATGCCCAGTTTAGAATCTCTTATTTAATTTCGGAATCTCTTATTTAATTTATCGGTAAACTTGCATTTTTTTTACTATTATATATTTTGAGGGGGTGTATGGCACTGAAACCATATCCAACGCGAATTTCGACGTTTTTGTATATACTTTTTGTCACTATGTGGCATTGGGAGATAATTTTTTTTAAACCAAAATGCTTGCCTTTGTGTAGATTCTTTTTGTCAACTTGTAACTGACGATTCCATACAAACTATAACAGGGTAACTACTGAGTAAATTTATTTGTGCATAAATTAGTCCTTTTTGGTATCAGCGTTTGGTTTTCGAGTCATATTCATCAGGTAATGAGTGCCCAAGTAACGGCCGAGTCGTTCTATTCTGTTTCAAGTTCCATTAAATTGGCAGAGAAATCGAGCAAATTCTGATAAGTTGAAGGAATGTTGGTACGAAAGAGAGCAGCATTTGTTATTAAGACAACGATTGAAAATGTACACAATTAGTGAGCACTATAATGTTAAAACGAGTTTCAGAAAATTTTCAAAATTAGTGCAAATAACCGTTTTAATAAATCTCAACTAAATTAGTACACTGCAAAAACTAGGGTGTTGAAACTAGCATTATGGGTGTTGTCACTTATATATACCGAAGAGAAAATCAAAATTAGTGTTATTTTAACACCCTATATGGTGTAAATTGGGATTAATTTTTGGCATCTATATGTGGCAACACATGTGTCAATTTTAACACCCCCGTTTGCAGTAGTGCTACTGCCGTATTTAACTCAATGTTTGCTAAAATGACACCACTGTAGAGCGATCCGCTTAGGGCTTGGAGACGCCTGGGGCGCGTGTTGTTGTTTTTTGTCAACGTTTATTTTAGCAATTTATTTGTTTCTTCTTTTAGGTGGAGTTATATACCTTCCATTTATTTCAAAACATAAAAAGAAATGTCATTTGTTTGTTCAGTTATGAACTTCATTTTGTTACTAAATTATTTAGTTAATATACATGATGTGTTGATTTGGGTATTTATTTATTTGTTTAATTCATCTCGCGTATAAATTTACGTTTGTTTATACTAAAGGGAGTAGGCCATTGAAGTTCTAACATGGGGGCGGTATTTTTTTTTTTAGTTGGCTCGTTAAAAATTATAACAATACTTATTAAAAATTAATAACAATGGTGTTCTTGTTTGCTTTTTTTCTTTCTTTTTTTGACAGTGAGTAGATATTTACATTAGCTTTGTGTCCAACAGGGGTGGGGGACACACACCCTCAAACCTCCCCAGCCTTCGGTAAAGGAAGGTGCGGGAATTGGCGGGTGTATTGTACCCGGAATCAAATTCAATTGGTACATTAAGCAAATTAAAACAGAAACATGTTTAGAGTCCCCGCCCGCTTCCGTTTTGGGGGCTGCATGGATTGTCGTTTATGTTTACCAATTCAAAATGATATTAACAAACTATAAAATATCAACTGATCCATCAGGAAATGTTTTACCTGCAAGTCACAACTTAGCCTGTGCTAGTTAAATGCTTAAAACCCAATCGTTCAGTTACATTACATTTATTCTGTGAAAGTAAGCTACAGCAGGGTTTTCAATGAAAAAACGATTAAGAACCGCTGTAAAAAATAGTTTAATGTCTTGTCTTACATGTTCCTTTCCTTATTATGCGTTGAACTGTGGAAAACCAATGGTTGTTTGAAATTTTAAAAAGAATAGTGGCCATCTTGTGAATAAAAACTTACAGGCCCCTCCCGCTTCCTTTTTTTCAAGAATCCGGATGCTAAACATTCAATTTAATGCAGTATTTTGCTCGTCAGTGAACATAGTGTGGAAATGTCATTGTCAGTGATGTTCAGTTATCTTCAAGTCAATATCTTAATTTGTTATCATTAACCTGATAGATAGAATTCTGACTTTAAAAAAAAGAAGAAAAAAAAAAGAACCACAGCAACACAAAACACCTTCCTCCCAAAAAGAGCAGATACAAATTTTCCCTAATATTTTGACAGCGCACGCAGTGAAGAATGAGTAACAAAACATTATTAGTTTAGGAAGATTATGCCACCGTGGTTTTCTCGATGGTTGCATATTAAAGTTAATTAACCTTGGCACCTTGGATAAAGTGCGTTTATTGAAAGTCACGGAACTGTTCTACAGTGGCCGCGGAGAGACATCGCAAATCACAAACCCTTCCAACTGCGATGTTGTATATTTTGTCGTAGTTCCGTAAAACTATTACTTGCAACATTTGAATGATATATGTGCTGCTTCTGGTTAGTCACGTGTTTTTAATTCATAGACCGCGAAAGTTTCGCGCGTTCTCGAACATTTTATTTGAAAAATTTTCTCCCAACATAGTGCTATTCTATAGTTCGCCACATATCGATGTAACATCGTGATAGAAATAACTTCTCACGCGTTCAAACTTTCCAAAATGGGAAAGACTTGCACAGTCATGCGACCCTTAAGTCACCCTGCCCTGGGAATTTGTGGCTGAACTCACGAAGAGCTAAGATTAATATAAACTGAGCATTCAATGTTTATTGCTAAGCAAAGTGTGATCTTAAAATGAATCTTAGTGTGTTGTGAAATCGGTTGGAAGTCCAGATCCCGGACAATAACCGTTTATGTCTCGTTCTCCATATACTTCACACGAATTGCGAAAGGGAATCGAATTTTCTTGCGTCACAATGGAATCAGCGTCCCCCGAGAGTCACAAACAAATCACTTCTCATTTGCTTTCGCGTGAGTATGAACCGGGCTTCAGTTTATCAACCATGCGTAGGGATAACGTACACATCACTGGTTTCTGTTATGAGAGCAAATTCATTCCAAACCAACCAAACAGCCAAAAAGTTGTGGGAAAAGTCGAATTTTTTGATAAAGTTTCGGTAAAAATAAAAACAAAAACAGTTTATATTTCCGGTGATTCTGCGGCAATTTTGGAGCTCTTAAAAAGTAATTTTTTTAACAACAAAATAACACAAAGAAATAATTGCTTTGATAGTAATAATTATGATTAAATCTGTCAGCTTTCAGATGGAACATGCTTTTTATTTTATTTGTTTCCCATCCTGTTTTTATAGGTACAAAGTCTGACAACCCCCCCCCCCCCCATGCTTATAATATATCTTGGAGATGTCAAGGTGACATAAGGGTCCATTATCCACCTTTCAGATCCCACACTAATATGCAGCTAAGTTTACTCACAGATAAAATACCATCAACACTGATGTAATAACGACAGGATGAAGTTGTTGATCAGCGACGACTCGATGAGGTCAACATTTGTTAAACAAGTGACAATGCTACCCACTTACTCTTGTAGACACGTGCATTTTGCATGCATAAATACAATACTCTCAACCCATGTGTTATTAACTATGAGCATAATTGCATTTGCTTAAATTGTTGTCTCACATTATAACTGCACTATTTTTGTTTTGTTTTAAATCCTTTTACTTATTCGTTTGTTTCGGTGTCGCTTTTCAATTTTTTTAATAATATATTTTCATACAAAAACTGATTTTTATTGACTAAGGCTTAACCATTAGTTCGCGGGCAGAGAGACGATGAAAATCTATGAAAAGACAAGAAAGTGGGCGTACCTTCGAAAAGCCCCCCTCCCCGCACCCCGCGCACCCCGGATCCTAAGAGTCTGACATAAATGGTCATGATCAGCCTTTGCGCTCCTCTCTTTTGACCCCTTAACATTTTGACAAAAAAATAACAGTTTAATGACATTTTCAATCCAAGCAGAGTTCAATCTGAATTTGAGAACAGTCATACAACCTCGGATCAAAAGAGACGCGACCTGAATAATTCTGTAATTCTTTCCAGCATCAAAGTCATCCATATTTTATGGTAAGAACGAGGGCGGGAATAAGAGGATTGCATCGTATTGGCCTAGCGATAATCCAATTCCTAGGGGTGTATGAATGTAGTTCCATATCAATATACCGCATGACTTGAACGTTTCTCATTACAACAACTTTTCACATTGCACTGGAATTGAAGTCGGACCACCGCCGTACAGTTCATACAACGTATTGCAAATTTCTTGAAATTTCGAAATAGAAACTATTGCTTACCAAAATTACAAGCATAGCAATTAGCAAACCAGTCACCAGCATACTCAGCCATTCCTCTTTATACGAGTATAGTTCAGTGGGTCTGCCCCCCCCCCCAATTGTCACCTTAACTCAACCAACATGCACCAGTGAAAACTGTCGTTAATCTAACAGTTGAAGAGTACTTTATGCCACATTGACGTTAAGAACAATGAACTTGGCGCAGCATTTTCCTTTTCCTGGTCATGAAACTTGTGCCCTTGGGCAAGACACTTAACCATAACTGCTTTGTAAAAGTTTGGGAAGGTAGTGCACTCTGCTCTTAGCAGCCAGGCTCCTGGTAGATAACATCCATGCCTTCATCCTTACAGACTGTGAAGGGGGATAATCCTGTTTCAGCCCCATGAGTAGGGTTGCAACGAGCCCCTGGCAGTTTGGTTCAACAGCTCGAATCAGTTAAGTGTATACCCCTCACCTTGAAATGGCCGTCTGGCCTCGTGATGTTAAGCGATTTCTCAAAAAAGAAGAAGAAAAATGATAGTTTGAACGTGTGTTTTGCCCCTGTATCTACAGAACAAATAGTCTGGTACAATCAAAGAGCGTTACACGGCGACGTTAACAAAGCTCGTGTATTACACAGGGAATAATACTTATGTGCATGATCATTAGATTTTGAAGAGTCAATACATTTCAACTACCCATACGACCAATCTGTTGAATCTCATCAAGTTTGTTGATCACATTACAATGACAACAACGACACACTGTTATTGTGTCTGTCAGGTTTTGTGGGGGCAGTGTCACGCGTCATCGAAATGACTAACGGTGTTTGTTTGAGGTCAGACAATTTTCTTAACTTTGACATTCGGCTAAACAAAGACGGAGATATTTCCCTGGAGGATTTGTAATGGTACGGACGTTTTATATACAGCGAGCTTTCAGATTGAAATTAATCAATCTCTGTGTGCTCTTTATAAATGGCTATAATTGGTAGACTAATAGCTGCTGTCGTCTGCGACCTTAGACGTTGGAGCCGCTTATGTGAACATCAAACATACTTGATGCTGCTGGAAAATATAGGCCTTAATATCAAACCATTCGATTGGTTTGGTGGGGGGGGGGTTCATTCTAAGAGATCAGTTCTATTCTCTAGGTAATTCAGTTTGCTTTGAACCTCACCCCTCGTCAAAGAGGGTTTCCATTCAGTCTGTGTAGAAGGTTACTAAATCTGTTATTGGTGAACATCTGTCTTAAATGTACACAGCAATGTCGATTTTGTGATCTCAAATCACAGAGAAATAAGAATCAGAGATGCTGTTAGTCAATTTGCATACGCACGGCATTTTAATTGGCGTCAACAACTGGCCAGGAACGCAAACCTAGCGATTCCGCATCACCAACTGCGCTTCGTACGTTATTCAGTCACTTTCAGCCTTAAAAACTTTCCTTACACACTCCGAGCACTATTTTAAAACCTTCAGGTCGTTCACATTCATACACGTCATTAGACACAAAGGTTCATTGAAGATTATTTGAATAAAAAAAGACCCACAGGCTGGAAAATGTTTCCTAAATTGGCAGTCTCGGAATTGATTAAAAGAAGGAAACAAAGACAACTATTACGTAATATGCCTGTCTGAAAATATCACAATTTTGATTGAAGAGTATAATACAAATGCGTAATTGCAATTTGTTGCGATGGAGAAAGGGGGAAGTATGTGCATAAAAAAATTATGAACCCATAGCGCGATTTGTGACTAATTAAGTACGTGAAACAATAGAACGTGGTTCCAATGGGAAAGAGTTCTGTTGAAACATACTGGGCGGCAACCTCGACATTCGTAAAGTAAAAAGCAAACAGACCCAACCTCCATGTATTAGCTATACAGTATCTGTGCCAATACAAAACATTGTCATTTGTCAATATCATTCTGGTACATTTCTTGGTCACTTTGACCCGAAATTTTTGTCCATGCGACGCGTAATTTGGTTATAAACTGGACATTTGATTCGGATTCCAGGTCACTTTGACACAAATTCCGGGTCAAACTGATCCAGAAATAGATCAGGCCCCTGGGACTTGGAATCGAGGTCAATTCTGACCCTCTAGTTTTTATGGTGTGAATGATTGACC
>CM021538.1:289116-327580 GCA_010994315.2 Pisaster ochraceus | reverse complement strand
GGTCTTTTTCTCATTACAAGTAATATAGTAAAAGTTGTTTGTTTGTTGGTTTGAAAGATCACCATCTGATGTCAAAAATCGTCGGGAAGAATCAGGCAATGCATCTGGTTTCTAAAAAACTGTTTTATTTATTATTGTAAACATGTAATTATTATTTAAACATGTATTATTGTAAACATTGTAAACATGTAAACCATGTAAACATTTCCGTTTATTATTCAATGTTATTTATATCATTGTTGTTACCCTCCCCCGGGGTTATGGGGGTATGTTCCTGAAAGGAATTAAACAGTCAGTAATCTGCTGACATTTCATTATTGCGATCGATGATCTTATTTTTTTTTAAAGTAGAAAATTCATTTAAAAGAACTATAAATTATTGAAAATGGAAACAATTGAGTGCCTTGTTTTTTCTCCAGAGCTGTTGCAACTTTTAACAAACCCACGTTGTGTCCAATCTACCCAAAACCTGGTTATACTTGACTATGATCACTCAACCGCAAGTTATAACAAAAATCCCTTTAACCTAGCAAGTACTCAGTCAGGTGGTTGTGCCCTTCATTATAAAGGGCGGGGCATCCGAAGGCATTGTGCGCGTGCAAACCAGTTAGAGGTTTGTTAACTGCTCCGTTCAGCGAGAAGCACCACGAACATTTCCATTCGTCGTGTCAGCCTGCAGTGAAGTGTAGAGATAAAATTATATCAAAAAAGAGATCCTGTTGAGGACAAACTGCGCACGTATAACCATGGCTTCCAGACCGAAGGGGTACGGAATGACAGCAGAGTTAAACGCAAAGGTAAGGCATTTACGGTAGTATTACATGTATTATAAACTAGCATGTACAGTATACAGTCGGTGGTTTATCTGCCATGGGCCCCTCTGTGCACTAGACATACCGCAAGGTCACCAGTTAGGCCTATATAGTATAATGAATATAGAAAGATAAACATTATATATTATTTGTACATGAGCTCACACACGTACACACGTGCATCCTCGCGAAAACAGAGTAAATTTTTTGAAATAACCCTAAATTAAGGACCATAGTTATGTATGGGAAATATTGCTACTTGGTGCTTCATCTGGACGCTATTTTCTTCCACCATGCTTGGACGGAACTGGCACGGTAACCGTCAGAACAGGTGGTTGGTGTTGGCTTGTTTCAAATCGTATAGAAAAGACTCGCATTTCTATGCACAGATGTACATTGTTTAATAAGGGAAATAATGCCGGTATTACTTTGCCGTTCACACGATATTCATAAACTGTGTTTCTCTCTTAGCTGCAGCTGTGATTACACGAGAATAAACAGACAAAGTGCTAATCAGAACAGTTAACGAGGTAGCCTGTTAGTGTTATTCAGATCCTCATCACTGAAGGGCAGGCGTGTCATACCTTTGTCCCATTTATTTCATACAACACTGAAATGTTTCACTTTCAAATGAGGCACTATTATTAGTGTTGGGTGGCAAAATGGTTGTAAACCATGGGGACATTTTCAAAAACCTATACCAATTAAACGAGTACCGGTAGGTTGTATTGGTTCATTAAGCACCTGTTGGACATCCTGTTCAATATTGGTCGAATTATTGGTTGAAAGTTTTCACGGGGATACCTTGGTTTCAGATGGTAATTAACATTGTCCAAATTAATGGCTTCGGCAGGCTATGTCTGGATTGCTGAAAAGTCATGTTCTCACTTGAAAGTTGTAGTTGCAGTCACCGGCCATAGCCATAGCCATAGCCAATGTCGATGCATTCGGTTGCGGCCCATATTATCTTGGTTTGATTCGTGAATAGCCTTCGGTAGTTGCTATATCAAGATCATGGACTGAAAAAAGAACATTGGTTTCCTAGATACTTGGTATTTGTTGGATTACACCGTGAGCGTTATCTCCACACAACCTCTTATTCTGATTCACATCAATATAACCCCTCGCGTAACCCCAGTATCCTAGATCTGAAGTTAAACAAAATCATACCAGCAACCAATGTTGAATACATTATAAGGAAAATGGTATACCATTTGAATCCGCTAGTGGGACGATAAAGTAAACATATGCATGCCGCTCATAAACCATTTTTATGGCAGTCCGACGACGCCTATGAGGATAACATAACAGTGTTGTCTAGTTCCGTTGCAGTTCCGTTTGTTTTCAATGCAACACATTGTTAAAGGTTAATTTATGTTTTGACGATGGCCACGGTATTGAGAAGTCTCTGCAAATTTATTGTATACCGATCGACCAAGGAAAATCAAGAACTAGAAAGTTTTAAGGCAATTAACAAACAGGTCTTAGTGTTTTGATCTTTCTATGATCCCCACTCCTGACTCCATGTTGAGCAATTTTTCCATGAATTTTCCTACCGTACTGTCACTTTGTGGCTGCTAATTTATTATAGACTAAAACATGTCACTCCGCGTGAAATATTCCCCCATTCGTGGAAACCCGTTTGGTTCATTTTGATAATAATTAGCGTCTGTGATCCATGTTATTCAATTTGAAGTTAATTTTGTCAGCTTGACTAAGACATCAGGTATCAAATATTTCGTAATATTTCTAAAGCACCAGTGTATAAGCATAAGGGTACACGTAAGTGGATTTTGAAGAGTGCATAATCACCTGCGTTTTTCTTCTTTCTTTTTTATTGTTAATATTATACTTTCTGTATGTATGTATGTTTGTTTGTTTGTTTGTTTGTTTGTTTGTTTGTTTGTTTGTTTGTTTGGGGAGTTTGTTGGGGTGTTTGTTGAGGGGTTTGTTGTTTATTGGAGGAGAGGGTTTAGAGATCGTTTAGAAAGTTTAGAAAGTAAATATTCTGTTCAGAATTTGCTGATCCGAAAATGCTGTACATGTGGCCTTTGGCTTGTTTTATGTTCACAGTTGTGACATACCCATGGAATGCCCAAACCACACCCTTTATGCTCTGAGGTCATGTACGTGTGTATCATGTTACTGAATTTGATCAGCCTGACTTGGCCCATTTGACCGGATACTCTGTAAAGTGATGAGCTTATTTGCGACAATTTCTTTCCACGATAAAGGGAGATTCTTCCGGTTGTCATGTCTGTGGTGTGTAGTTAATTTTTATCGTGGCTTTGCACGCATGACCTACCCTAAACCTAGTTAAAGGGACTGCACAACCAGACCCCCCCCCTCCCCCAACCTCGAATCACAAAGAATTGTAAAATAATGTAATTGTGTTGCAAGTTGAGTGGTTCTTTGATGCTTGGACCAAATTAAGCACAACAAGTATATATAAACCGAGCACAAAATAATTTGCTTACCAGAATATAGTTACCAGCCAAAATGCTATATCATTGTGTGCCGTCTGCGACTGGTATCCGGCTAAAAATTTTGCTAAGCACAATTTTTGCTTGAGTATAGCTCTTATCTATGCAATCGGGTCCTGGATTTGTGCTAATCGTGACACAGGTTTTTTTAAGGTGTTGTATAAAACTTGAAATATAAAAAAAAAACATGCACTTGAAAAAACGTTAAATAGTAACGATCACTCTATTAGACTGCCCAATATATAAATAAGATAGGTCTATAACGATTCCAAGTCCAAAGCAACATGAAATTGGGCCACGCTGTGACCCTCAAGTGGGTGTGGCTCCTTTAGGGAACAGCTTCCGGGTATAATCCTTACCCACAGAAGTTTGTAGTTCCCGGTGGAGGTGCAAACTTTAACTTTAATACCGTCATCATTACACAAATTGACTTTAAGACCGCTTTGGGGTCCAATTTATAAAACGATTTGAGAATTGTTTTTGGAGTCGGACAGAGAACTAAAGTTGTACCATCCCTTTAATAGTATGCATGCTCTTATACAAACAAAGGTTGGACCACTTACCAAGGGAAGTAGAGATGTTATTTTGTGTGTGTCTAGCAACCACTTCCTGGTTCTGACATACATTCTAACTGTTGTTCATGTTGTTCCTTTATTTAGATACCGGTACTTTATCTTCAAAGTGTAGAATCTTACTTCTTGGTTTAAAAATGCATAGTATTTTGTCTGTGCATCGTAAGTTTGTTCCCAAATTATTGGGATGTTTATGGGATGTATAATAATGCATGCAAAACGAGGTTATAAATTGACCGTTATTTATTGATATTGATCAAAACTAATACGGCAGTATCTTTTCTTTAATGCACGGTTGCGGCGATGAATTTGCACAATGCATTTTTCCCCATGTATTTTTTGTTTGGTTTCGGGGTTTTGTTTGTTTGTTTGTGGTTTGGAGGTGGGGGGTAGTTAGTTTTTGTTTTTTTTATGATTTAATTGATTTCAAAGCTAACTATAATCAAGTACAATTTGCTGATTCAAACAAATATTTTTACTACAGATTAGGATTTCACGTTCATTATAATCTCAGTGTGAGAATCTGAAAATAGAGAGTGGGTCACTGAAACTTGTGAATCAATCATTCCAATGAAATGAACGAAGATTGCGAACTTTTACCCAAAAGTTACGTCTTTTTGGTAATTTGGTGGTATTTAAATCCAGTTACCATTATTATTATATATTATACCACACGTCGTTTAGTAACAGCTATTTTTCGCAATTTCTTTATACAATACAATGAACAGCACAATGGAAAGGTCATTTCTTAGCAATGTAGTTTCTCGACTTTGTTAATATTCGTGTGTATTTTATTTCAGCTGTAAATGTGAAGTTTTCAATAATATGGTAAAATTACTTTTTGTGAGATGTGGTATAGCGCATTCAACTAGATCACCAGCCAACACGTCTTGCCTATACTTCATTTCCACATGTGACTAACCCTAAACGTCAAATTTACGAGTTATCGGGTAAATACCATTTTAGAAAGCATTGTTTTCAACTTCAACAAATAAATACAAATGTCAGAACATAACATATGAGAGATACAATGTTTGCTTTGACTATTGGTAAGCAGTTATCAGAGGGGCTGTGTTGCAAGCACTAGGCCTATAGTGTGTAATTGAATAGTATGTCATGGTTCCAAATACATGTATAGCGTGAGTTATTTTCTGACCTTATCTCATAAACAACGGGGCAGGGTGAATATTTTAAGAAATGCAAATTGTTGTTTACGCCCCTTTCATAAACATTGGGCTACTAGCCTTGCATTTTCAGTAAAGTTATTGAAAATACACTTCTACTTCAGACTTACCACCATGCCTAGATATATCAGTCATGGCATCACAAATTAAGTGAAATTCGTGACAACTATTAACACATGACAGCCAATGGTCGCTGTTAGGCGACTTGATGACGAGGACACTCTCAATCAATGGCTTGTCGCTTGACATTGTAGAGGTGGAAAATCAATGGATTCCCAAGGTGATTCACTTGTTATCTGATAACTATGCAGTTTAACCTTAGACTAAGGCCATTATTGCATTGTACTCAAGGTCAACCGCTACCTTAACAATAACTAGGAAATACAAACTTAATGTTGACGTTAAACCGTACGAGTTGATTTGAAGCACCTCATTATGAACGCTTGTAAATTGCATCAAATACTTTGAAAAGGTTAATCCTCTCCTCTTTAATAATACTCCTCTCCAAGTTTGAGCTGGTTTTGTGATTTAAGTTTGAATGCATGGAGGAATGCTTTTCGGGATATTTAGCAATACATCATTTTGTTTTAGGAAGAGTCAGCTTCCATTGTACTTTTCAACAAATACACCAACCAAACTGTGAAAGTTTCATCAATTTTTTGTGCACATTGATATTGGGCTTATTTCGATCGATGCAATCAAAACAAGCATTGACGCATGCATGGGAGGGGGGGGGGGTTAAATGCTATTTTCACCGGGGGGGGGGGGTTAAATGCTATTTTCACCACATGATCACAGAATTATTGTTTCATTTTAGCCAGCAAGCTTGTTGATTATGAAGTTCATACTGAAACTATTTGTCTGTGAAATATTTCCCTCTGAAATGAAGTCATATGAAACTTAAAACAAAACGCAACAGTTTATTTCGGTTGTTACAACAAATATTAAGGACAATTATAGTGTTTACATGCTGAAAATTGTGCATGGGTTTTCACTTTTTTCTGCTGACTAACAAAACATAAATACTGTCTCCGACCATTTTGTCAGCTATGAATAATACCTTTAACTTATGTTTAGCATTTAGTTTTCAATACCGTAACGTAATGGATTGAAACCCACGCAAAGATTGATCTTTGACTTCAAGTTTTGTGGTTGAACAAAAAATGGTACGTGTTCGTCTACCAAAATGGGTCAAGTCGAAAGAGGCATGTCGGATGTTTGTTATAAACAGAGTTGAAAGACCTTTGATTATAGTTTTTCTGCTCAATTTTGACCTTCAAAGGTATAGTCTGCCATGGTGGTTAAAAGGGTGGTATTTCTTGTTGAGAACGGGGTGGAATTTGGAGGTAGGGTCGTCCCATTCACCTTTACGTCCATGATGTGGTGTTTCTAAAGGCTGGTTCACATTCGGCTGGTACGTGACATGAAGTATACAAAATTGACTCCAAGAAGCGACATGTGTTTAAGTTTGTGTCGACATGCAATTAATTATCATCAACCTGTTATTTATGTAGGGAGCCCAAGTACGCCCTCATTGTTCATTAGTGTCTGAGCCAACTTTGTAATTTGCATACTATAAAAACTTAAATCTTTGAGCAAGAGAGAGCACACTTATTCTCGATTGGTTTTTATCTTTATTTTTGCAGGGAGCATGGCACTGGTCATACTCCAAATACTATAGGAAGGGATAATGTCCCAGAGCTCAATTTTAGTATCGTTTTGTATTTTAACCAACATTGTATCAGAGAAGTGTGGTCATTTTGAGGGCTAGTTGTATCTGTTTTGTGCTGTAATGTATGTAGGCAGCCTCGTGTTAACCTTTTGCTTGTTTGCCTTTCACAAGTGACCGTGTTGTGCAGTTGTGCTGTTTGTAATGTGTGCTTGATTGGAGGATTAGTATCAGTTCAAGTGCAGGAGATCATTTTATATTTTAGACGTCTTTTTGAATTTGCGTTTTGTATTTTGGTGAATGCTCGTTCTTGTTTAATTAGAGGGCCTGCCTCCTTCCAGTGCCTCTACATTTATAGAGGATTAAAATAATACTTACCTGAAGTTTTCTTGTGTGAACATTGACAGAAAGATGCCAAGTATGACTCCAATTTGGAGAGCCAGTGTAGGGTGTGGATCGAGGCTGTAGTCGGGGAGACATTAAAGACAAACTTCCAAGAGGCATTGAAGGATGGCGTTATGCTTTGCAAGTATGAATGTTTAAGATATGCTACCTCCTTGGTCACTCTCTCTCCCTCTCTCTCTCCCCCCCCCCCCCCCCCCCCCCCCCCCCTCTCTCTCTCTCTTGCGGATCTACATTCATTTTAACGAGAAAATACCGAATGGATGATTAACAAGGGAAAACACCTCTATATCATTATAAAGCGCCTACAATCCTACAGAGAAATAGTGCTGTCTGAAATACTTTTCAAAGTCAAGAAAATAGAATTCGCTACTTCGATTGCTTCAATCGATTTATGCACGTACCGGTATGTGAATGTGCACACTCTTTTTAACCAATTTGTCGTTCTTCCATTTTGACGAAACTTTTACAGATTAGTTCGATGGCGTGCTCATTTAAAACTGAACGATTGGAACGAATTAATCGTCGTAAATCTGACAAACTGACGAATGTGCTAAAGCTTACGGTATTCGTCTGTTTGTCAGATAGTCTATCTTTAATTTGCTTAACTATTACCAACATTTGCGAGATTCGAATCATTATCAAATTTTTAATGAAATATTTTAAAAAGAAAATAACCTTGCTTAAATGTTTTAATTTTACCCGTTAATTGACTGCTGTGAACTTGAGCAAAGTTCTAACAACACTGAACACATCTGAACATTGTCATTGTCCCTCGTGGGTGGTATTAATTGCTTTAATTAATTAAAAGGGACGAGGCTGGGGACGAATTTATACATTATCCGATTATTTGTAAAAGATTATACAAAAAATGTTTTGTAAATCTTTATAGTCTTTAACCTCCGTTGGTATTTAAACTTTGTATTTTCTTCTCTCAGACTGATTAACAAATTGCAACCAGGCAGTGTAAAAAAGATCAACGAAAGCAAAATGGCATTCAAAATGGTGAGTCAAGCTTTCATCTTTTCAAAATAAGACAGCTTCTTTAAAATGGAAAAACCCAAACTTGCGTATCGATTAAATTCCCTATGTCGTCACAAAGTGGAGCAAAGCAAGATGGTAAACTTAAACATCTAAATTCCGACAGTTTGAAATTGTAGAAACAGGTGCTTTAAAAGTTTGAGGATTATTTCGTGTAGCAAAGGTACAAGTCTTTTAAATAAGTTTCATCTTTATTTACCAATGACTGATTCACATAAAATCTTGAACAAATGAATAATTAATTATAATGGTTAGTTACGTTACACGCGTGTATATGGGTATTATATTTTTGCTTGTTCCAGCTCCAAAGCTGGCTGGCATACAATGTACCCCTAGAACCCCCATTTCTTCGTTTAGGGGAAGGTCTTTTGACATTATTTTTTTGACATTATGTTATTTAGTAAATCTTTTAGTGGAACAGTGTGTTGATTCTAAGGGCTTCTTAGTGTAACTTGGGTACTTCAATGCAATATTTGATGAAGAACCTTAATCCGATTTTCCCTTTACATCTTTGCAGAAAATTTATTTTAAACTGACTTGTCTCAATTCATACTTATACAAAATTTGAACTTATTATTGTTGAAGTGTTTACCCCCTACACAAACAACTTATTATGTGTGTGCAAGAAAGTAAGTGGGCTTCTATTTTTACATCCAAAATTAAATTAAACCACACAGTAACTCTTCTTAAAATAAACTTGTTATCTCTCCCGCTCTCTCTCTATAAAAACTCCTTTAGATGGAAAATATTGGCAATTATTTGACAGCGTGTGAGAAGTATGGCGTGGCAAGAACCGATTCATTTCAGACAGTGGACTTGTATGAAGACCAAAACATGCCACAGGTAAGTTCTGGCTTCGGCCGAGTTTGAAATTGATGTCCGTCCTTTGACCCGAACGCAGATAGTTCTATTCTTCAACGTTTTCGTTGTAGCCAACGGCCATGCTGTGGCCAAAGTCGCTTAATTCGGACACTGCCTCATCCCAACTGGAATAGAAATTGCCCTATGCAAATACGGTACAAATCTCAAATCTTTGGACCTTTGCGGCGATGTACAATTATTATTTGCCACTGGCCCCTGTGTTTATAAATATATATATATATATACTGTGCCTATGTAAACCTTGAATATTCCAGGGTCATTCCCGACTGGCAAGATACCAAGGTGTTGATACATTGCATTTTTATTTTCCACGAAAATATTAAGTTTTGTAAAGATCTGGATGAGTTTTGAGATGATCGCTTTGTGATATCAATTGTCATCCAATGGTTTTGTGGTGTTTTTTCATTGTTGGATATAGGTACTCAATGGAATAATGGCTCTCGGACGAAAGGTTGGTGGTTAATATTTTTAAAATCAAATCTTCTTTAATTATAATGAGTTGCCAGGTCAGAACCAAAAACTCCCAAACTATATTTTTTGACCTCCCTCTAAATATTGTACCATATATTTCCTCGTGCTGCAAATCCGTCTCCCCAACACCCTGTCCCTACGGTTTGGCTCCCGAGAAAAGACGTCTTGCAGGCTGACAAAGCCAAGAAAAGTGGACCACTTTGTTCAAAAATAAAATTAAAAATTGCAATGAATCTACCCATGAAAGAATTGCTGTTGATTGTGTACTGTTGTACAGTTTGTTTGTTCTCAGACTCGTCCAAAATCCAAATGCATAGCCAATAGCCAGTAACCCACTTGGATATTACCCAGTAATTCATTCCGGATTCCAGAGTCCACTGATCGTTGTCATAGTTTTTTGCTGTTTTATCAATATAGGCGCAGTCAAAAGGCTTCAATGGACCGACTTTAGGCCCCAAGGAGGCCAAAGGAGAGAAACGTGAATTTACAGAGGAGCAATTAAAGGCTGGACAAAATGTAATTGGTCTTCAGATGGGAACAAATAAGGGGGCATCCCAGGCAGGAATGACAGCATACGGAGCGTCCCGTGAAGTCAAGGATCACCGTTCTTGATTTGTGCAGCAGTTGAAAGCTGTTTCCATACTCCACATCGAGTGACAAAAAAATAGGATACTTTTTTTTATTGGAAGCCAATGAATCTGTGTTACATTAATAAGGTACTTACAAAACATGTTTGAATCGCCTTTGTTAGGAGAACAGATTTATCTTTGTTTTAGTTTAATATTTGCTGGAACAAGTGCAGAGTTTCACATATTAAAAATCGAAAGAAGAAATTTTCTTTGAAACACTGAACTATGTACAATCTTTATGATGATTTAAAACATGTCTATGAAACGAGTTGTAACAATTACTATGCTTTCCATGGAAATGGATCAATAAGCATAGCGCCTTCTATGATTAAAACTGTCCATGTTCGACCGCATAATACTTACTACGGTCAAACTAGACTGGTACCCTGTCTTTATCCGCAAGGATAAAGATGATTTCATTGGATAAAATGATTTCATTGGATTAAAACGTGCTGTGACGTAAGCTTTACATATCTGTGTTATGATTGGTCGAGGTTGCGAGGTGATGAAGTTTGTCAAGTTGCACTTTCGATCATCTGCTGCATGCAGCGTGTGGATAATGTTGTACATGTATTATGCGAATGTAGGTCAAAGGTACATCTGGCAATATCCGGTCTGGCTGCATGGTATCTCGCGTTATTCACGAGCCTCGGCGAAGTGTGACGTCAGATTTTCGGGCTACAGTCAAATACCAAGCCGAGTCTACAGTAGAGGGCAGTTTTTAAAAAAATGTCTAAGATAGTATGAACATCATTAGCGAACCATTTTTCCTTTAGGCCTACAAACACTATTATTCGAACACAAACTTTGAAAACAAACTTTGAATTGAAAACACTTTGTTGTAAAAACAAAAAAAACTGTCATTAATTGAAATTATGAGAAGTGAGCATTCCTACTAAATGATTTTACATTTGCCTTATCATAGCATTTTTCTTGAAAATCGATGTGGAGTTTAGTTATTTTTTTAGCTATTTTCATAACATGTTAAAATTTTGGGAATATTGTTCAAAACTTTGCTTTTTATACAGCTAATAATTATTATCTTCAGTCTGGGCCTAAAGTTGTGTCACATTCTTTGTTTTTAGCGAAAAATTAATCTTGACAAAAGGGCTTACTGTTTCCCATAACAAAAATATTCCATACTTTTCCACATCGGAAAGAGAAAACATCATTCTCTTTTACGTTGGTTGGGAATAAAAACACGATAAGAAATCATAAACTTAGATAATAATGACTTGCATTTATTTATCGATCTTAAACAAATTTAATTTTGCTGGGGTTGTTGGTGGGTAGTTTTTTAAATATAGTTTTTATTGGAAAAATAATGGTAAAGACTATACGTTGTCACCTCCAGCTAGATGGTCGAAGCACAATTCCATTCTTTGCATTGTATTTTGGCAGTTTGCATCAGTTATTTCTTTTCTTGCTTGTAAAGAGACCAGTTTACTTGTAGCGTTAGTTTAATTTGTAATGTTAAGGCCTGAAAAAATCAAAGAGACAAGAATTGCCTTGAACTAGAGCCTACCTTTAGACAATCGTGGTGGCCGGGTAGCAAACGTGTAGATGGAAGTACCTATTATCAGCAGACTGTATGACCAAAATTTTTATTTGACTTTTTTTTGTAGGAGCCTAAATATGCATCTAATTTTCGACATTAAACACACTAAAAACTAACCGTCTTGTGTATGAAGTTTTGATCTTGCACGTTTTTGTTGAGTACTTAGTTATGGGATGTCCTGGGTCCAACCATGGAGGCAAACTAATGTGCCATGAATGTCATTCATCAACTCTTCTTGAAATCGTCTTCTATTTACTGATTTCTTTTTATAGCGTTCCGTTAGTATCTAAAAACGTTGAAAGTTCCAAAAATAAAATATCTATTAAAAAAGTTGCATCCCCTTAAGGTGATCCCGTGGCTGCCGCCTCCCAGGCTGTATACATGTAGCATGGAGGAACCCTCCATGCATGTAGTAAACTTGGGTGTGATCCCTGGCTACACGGCAGCTAACGGGAAGTGAATGGCTTCTGACTGGCACCCCGAACAAAGATTTGACTAATTATAATAGGGAGACTACCAATATAGGGCTGAGCTCAGTTGGTAGAGCGCCGGTACGTTAATCCGGAGGTCGTTGGTTCAAGCCCCGCACCAGTCAATTTTTCTTTGTTCAAACCCGAATTAATTATTTGTTAACTATTTAATGATTGATTGATTTATTACTTTTTATTTTTTTATATTATCTGCTGGCTACTTAAATCAAGAGTATTGGAAGTTCTGAACATCATATGGATGATTGCAATTGATATTCTGGAGCAAAGAACACAGAGGAAGCGAACACCAAAGTCATAGTTGATCCTATCGTGCAAAGAAATAAAAAACAAGAAACCCGCGGTGTTCAGGCGACAGAACCATGGATTTATGACTCAAGCCGGAATAAATGTCTAATGTTTATAGGCCCATGGAGGTATGCCCCAGTCGTTGAGATAAGCAAGTCTAACAACACAAAAATGTATGCAGCGATATGTGAAGATTGCGACATAATGCTGTACAAACAGTTGAAGAAAAGAAAGGTATTTGACGGGCCCGAAGGTCAAATGCCTAACCTCATACGTCAACAATCGTTGTTATTTAACGACGACTGTTGCATGAATGATGGCTTAATGAGCAACGTTGGAGGACCATGGTGGAATTCGGTTGTTTCTTGCCGATGAAGCGAAATAATTATTAAAGGCTCACGTAGTTTGCTTATAAATTTGTAAACTCATTAAACAATTTTAGTAAATCAAAAGTTGTATAATGTCGACGATGGAATGGGGTGTATATACTATACTCCATACTATACATGTAGAAAAACGCTCTTTTTACATCCGGCGATGTAGCCCGTAGGCCTATTATATGGCTATAAAGGGAACAAGATATCATTGTGTGCTCAAAAGACTCACACACTATGAAAGTAGGGCCTACAGAGATCAATACTTCTGGTGTAAACGAAAACAGATCACATAATAGGTTCTGATCCTTTGCTCTATGGTTTCTAGTAATGGTTTCACCATGGATGAAGGAAATATGTATTCCTTCCTCCATGGTTTCACCACCAAGAGAAGACTACTCCCCACCCCCGAAGATTTGTGCACACGACATCCAACAGTCAACGTTTCTTGGTTTGATCTTGAGAGAGGGCGTGTGTTGGGTCACATATGGGTCACGTTTCATCTGGAAACAACTATAGTAGTACTACTACGTGACATTAGGACTAGTACTACTAGTCTAGCTAGGTAGCCAGTGCGATCCTTTTTCTCTGATCCAGATCACTGCATTTACAAGCACATTGTTGTACTGCAGAAGTACCGCATAGGTTACAGGTATCAGCCATCTCTTTTGAAACTGATTATTGGGATTAACATTGTTTTGGACGCCTTGCTGTAGTCAACGAGAACAATCATGAATAAAGGCAGAGCGTATGGATTGTCTGCAGAATTGGAAAGAAAGGTAGGTCGTGAGATTCAGCTTCAAAGTGTTTCTAGGCTGATGACCAGTCCTTAACTAAGTTTCTCTAGATACCTTGATCGACTAGACTGGATGGAGGCGAGTATGTCAAGTGTGGATTACTTTGTTTCAGTCACACGTGATTGCCTTTCATTGCCCACAATGCATACCTTTGTGCATTCCACTCGTGATGAACAGTGTGATATGGATGGACTGGCTGGGCGCGCTGGGCTGGGGAATGGACAAAACCAATACTGACATTTTCACATTATTTAATCATTACAATCGCTCTACTTTCATGTTAATTAAATAATTAAATAATACAAATTGTCTTCATCCGATGTGGACACATTCGAGAATTAGATAATTAATATTCTCCCCCCCCCCCTACCCCAAGCAATCCATAGACTAGTGTATATGATGTATTGTACCATGGAGGTTTTATGATTGTACCAAGCGTGTTCCAGAGAAATGACATTTACCCCAAATACTGCTAAAGAATGTTCACCAATGCTTTCTGTTTGATCATAACCTCCAATAATGTGAGAAAGAAGAACACAGTACATTTTACTGAGTGTCGGACTATATAGAGCAAGGGACTTGCCCATATAGTCATTGATCAGACTACAACTTGAAAACAAATTGTTGCTGAATAATAATGATACAACCTGTCTAAGAGTAGACGTAACAGGATGAGCAATTATTACCTTTTTAAACATCAACAGATAGTTCAGAATGGTCTAGATTTTTTTCTCTCCAGCCTTCTTCTAGATTTGTAGTGAGTTAATTTCACCATGGGGGGTAACCATCCACGTGTCATCAAATTAACTGTATAATGAACCCCATTAATATTAACGGTGTTTTTATCTGTTCAAAGATGCCTTGGTCTTGCATCTTAACATTCCTCCTCTTTATCAAATGTCTGCATGTTTATCCAGTGCTCCCTGGTGCTTTTTGTTGGCATGAAGTGGGTATTGTACAGCCAGTCATCTCCCAAATATTACAATGGTTTACTCAGAGCTATTGTTAGAGCCAGTCATGTGGAATGTTGTCAACACTGGACAACAGATCCAAACAGCTCTGTGAATCTTGACAGTTTGGTTTAGCTTCACACTGTCATACAATCAATAAAGCTCCTCATCGACGTGTAATTTATGATTTACAGTGTACAGCAGCAACAACAATAGATTTATTTAACAAAAAAAACAAAATGTCAACCTTCCTGGCCCTTTAAAGTAAATTCCTGATATAATACTAATATTAAATTGGTAGGTTTTTGATGACAGTTTGCACAATTTCAGGTACATTGTACTAGTGTTTTGGGTTTTTTTTTTATCCAAACTAATCAATACATCATGGTAATAAAACACATTACAAGGAGAACATTATAATATTTGTCGTAGGAGCACCCAAAACTGCTGTCAACAATTAAATAACATGTAGAGTTACTTTCAATGTGGAAAAAGTACAGTGGAAGTAAATTAAAAGCACAATCAAATAACAAGAAAATACATAAGTACAAAAAAGCCCAAGTGAAATTGTTGTCCCTGTGAGGAGGAAAGCTGTATAAGGGTTGTTGATTGAGTTCACCTTCTTAGAATAGACTCATTTCTTTGTTATAGCTTACTGATACAGGAAATGAAGACAATTGCAACATCCATAATTATTTCCTTCCTTGCAATTAAGAAATCAAGAGGTTTAAGCAAAGCCTGAAAGTTCTGTCTTTATATGTCTTACACATTCATGGGGGGAATACCAGTTTCACTTTTTGTGAAACATATTGAACATTTATTCTTTCACTGTTTTCTGGAGGTTTGAAATGAGTTTGTACCATTCCGTTAAGAAATGGTACTTGAAACCTTGAGGATTGGAATGAATGAGCTCCTCCCAAAATCAATGATGAACACAACACACAGTTCCTTCCCTTGACTAAAATGTAAGGTTACACCAGAAGCACCAAGAGCTAAAGGACTTCAGGTGTTTTTTTAGCATTGTATAAACATCTCCACATAAGTAACTTTAGCATGGGTACCTAACTTTGATCGCCTTAAAAAAAAAACATAATTACCAGCATTGTCCCCAATCTCTAAGAAATAGTTTTGTTTGGCTTCTTTCTTACCAGCGTAATCTCAAAAGAAGTAATTGAACATCCATGTGGACAACCCAAGGTAAACGTATTGTGAAGTATAACAATAAGTTTGTTATATTTGGACCTGTTTGGAGGTTTAATATAAGGTGTTCAGCCAAGCCTGATAATCCTAGGATATGGTGTAACACATACCCCTGTGGTGGTATTGAACCCATTATTCAGGCTACCTAGTAAAAGCATTGTCAGTATTCCAGACTAAAAATGTTTCTCTGGAGTATTGCTTATGGTATGAAATTTATAATCAGTGAGTGTTTAGATTGAAACTAATCGGGTTTATTAAAAAAAAAAATGTATACACTTTGTCTTTAAAGGTAGGGTCATACTTGGTAATGACCCCGTAATGACCCCGTAGTTTCTATCTGAAATCTTTTTTGTTATATGATGGTTATGGTGGTGAGGATCCTGTGAAACGATTTTGTCTGAATGCCCCCGTTAATTAGAAAACAATAAAAGTATGACAAAAAATTTGAATCGCCAAAAACACCCAAAGGCAAGTTTTGGAGACTCAAACTTCCATGGTTGACTGTCCGTTCGTGAATGCTATGGCCGGAGATGCGGTTGGTTCCCACTGGCATCTCGCTAAACGTGGATGGGTTTGACATGCTTGATGAAAATACTGTGACAGTTTTTTTCTGTTTGCTCAACAAGCTGAAACTTTCACAGGTGACTTAAACTGTACATGTATCTTTATTGACAATCTGGCCTATACATGTACATCAGCATTACGTTGACAAAAACCAATCTATGTCCCTTCATTTAAGGTAAGTATATTTCAGAACCACCATTTGTTCTGAGAAGAGTCTTATACCTGCCAGCTGTAAATTGTTTGCTTTGCTATCTGATAGCACACTGTACTTTTTATTTACATGTACTTTTGCAGAATCTTCGGAGGTGTCACTACAATGTAGGTCCAATTAGTACAAATCCCATGGATGATAAAGTACAGGTGGATGGCTTCCTTTGAATGTATGCATAAACCTTTGACCCAAACCATATTTATTTTCAGCGTAATCAATCGGCAGCTTCATAAGAACCATTGAGGCTTTGCCAATATTTAGTCAGTGGCTGTCAGTGTCCCTTGGGAAGTCATGGATACATGTCCATGTATAGGTCATTTATCATTATTATACTTGATGTTACATTGGTAACATGCTGGTTTGTTGACATTTACTGTGAAATTACTAGTACATTGCACTATGGCAAGCATTGTAGAGTTTTATAGCAATTTTGGCAAGCAGAATAATACTCTAGGATTGATTCTTTAATCTGTCATGTGAGGTCTGTTTGGCAGAAACATGTACTATAAGCTTTGGCTGAGTGTTTAAATTAGCCCTCATTTATGAAGCTAGTACATGTACAACAAAATTTGCTAAGCACAGGAAAACCTTTTTTAGTAGAAATAGGTTACCAGCTAAAATACCATGGTCTTAATAGTTGGGACTGGTGCCCCTACTATTATTTTGCTTAGCAAATATATATTGTTCTACTTTTAAAAGTGATTTAGCATCTAGTCATTTTTTAATATGATATTTTTCAGATGAGTTTCAAGTACTGCCGTGTATTAGGGTAGCTGAGAAGTACATGTTGTACTTGGGCCATCAAGTCCAAGCACAATTAGCCAAGTACTGAGTATTCTGATATATCCGAGTCTGAGTACTAAGTAATTAAAGCAAAATACTGCAAAATGAGGTATCAACACATTGATTGTTTTTTGGACTATGTTTGAGATGACAATGTGTGCTTGTTATCATCTCTTAAACATGAATACATCAAAGACAACTTCAGTTGGGCTTTTTTCAGTGCTTTATTCTTCTCCTTGGTTATAACCCAACATAATTTAGACAACTGTATTTTTTTACCGTCAGTACATTGTACTTTATATCAAGTCTGAGTATGGAATACATGACTTTGAGCAGGGGTGATTTTTCAGTTGAGTATCGAGTATACATTTTGAGTACGAGTAATTTGCTAGCCAAGTATGAGCTTGAGTACCATCAACATGGTACTCAAGTACGTGTGAGTACAGAGTGAGTACACACAATGTATGAGGGCAGTATTAAACACTGAAGATTAGCCTGTGCAATTTTCAATGTTTACAAGAACCACACACTGGCAGATGCAGTAAGTGCTTGTGAAGTTAATCCCATCATTTAAAAAACTGCTAATTGCTTGATTGACTTGAAAACTGACTAACCATATTGATTTGTATCTTTGTATTCAGGCAAAGGGCCAGTATGATGAAGAAAAAGAACTTGAATGTAGAAATTGGATTGAGTCCATCGTTGGCGTTAATCTGGAGCCGGCCGAGTTAGGATGGAATAATTTCGCTAAAGCTTTAAAAGATGGCGTAGTCTTATGCAGGTAAGAAACACTAGATGTAGCATTAGTTTGTACTCTTTGTAGAGTCATCACCTCAGTCAAGGTTTTAGCCAGGATTTGGTAAAAGGGTGTCAAAATTTGCTGGAAATTTAAAAACGTGGTGTCCAAGTTGTTCACTTACAATGCATTTACATGTAATTGTAAACGACAGATAAAACAGGGTGTCCAAAAGATACACAGACACCACTCTGCTAACACTGTGGCACCTCTTCCAAAAGATATTTAGTCATGATGACTTTATTTTAAGAAATACAAGGAGAGCTATAAACTGCTCTCCTAAAATTACTGAGGAGAGTTCTTTGCACTCCTCAGAACCAAACTCCACACAGTCGTCTAAAATGTGAATTTAAATTATATAAGTTCTTAACTATTCCTGCATGTTTAATTTAAGCATACAAGTAGGTACCTCTGATGAATGAGAAAGTAGAACTGGTGCAAACTGCTGACCAACCAAAAGAACCCATTTTATAAATGTTAATGGCCTAAAGTTTCAATCTTCAGTCTTTTTCTCTAATGATTTATACAATAAATGTGCGTACACCAGTCTGCAGAATAGGATTTTTTATGTCATGATTGAAACAAATAAACACCACATCTAATTGAAAATTTTACTTATCTACTCCGATTTGAAGGAGTGCTGTTTCTTGCACTCCTTTGCCGAGTGCAGAGGAGATTGATGCATGCACACATTATAATGATGGATGGAGGTCCGTGTACCCATTACCAAGGGGTTATATTAAAACTAATAACTTACTCTACTAGTTATACAATGCCTTAATATCCCACACATTATCACATGATTAAAACAGGTTAACCTTAAGCTTAGTTGTTCCATTTTGTGTTTTCATACAGGTTGATTAATATCATGCGACCAGGAAGTGTGAAGAAAATCAATGAAAGCAAAACAATGGCCTTTAAAATGGTAAGATTAAATTTCAGGCAGCGTTCAATAACTTGATACAGCATTGAGCTTTTTTTCTTTCTTTTTTACCCTTCAACCAATGTGTGTTACATAAGCACTGTATACTTGGTGCTTTCCTAAGCACTTTAGACAAAACAACCAAGTCTGCTTGGTTGGGATTCAAACCCCCTAACCCCCAAATTCTTGACATGATGCCTCAACTGCTAGACTACTGAGCCTGCCCTGCATCAAGCTGTGGATACCACTTGACAATTTAAGTGATGTACTAAATGCATTGTGAAGAAATGTTAGTTTGTTTTTTTCCTCAATGTAGTCTGGGTTTATTCTATTATCAATTTTTAAAAAGTAGGCCATCAGCTTAAAAACAGTGTATTTATTTTGTCGCTTAAGTTATATATCCTGTAATTATGCTGTAGGTCACGTTGATTTGTTACAGTCAGTTCTTTAACATAAGAATCTTCTCAAATTGTTTGAACTTTGTTTGTGTTCCTTTGTAGATGGAAAACATTGGTAATTTCTTGACAGCTTGTGAAGCCTATGGTGTACCAAAACAAGATCTGTTCCAGACGGTAGATCTCTATGAAGCTCGTAACATGAATGGGGTAAGTTAGTATTTATAGGCCGCAATCACACAAAACAGTTGTCGAGAGAAATTTCATTCAAGTCTGTAAGCAGATGGTTTGTGCTTAAAAGATGCAATAACAGATTTTGTTTTATAACCACTGCTTACCATAGGTAAAGCAAAGACATGTAAACTTGTGATTCTTGTAAGCTGATGAGAGAGGCAACAATGCAAATCTATTGAAAATGTGCACATGTCCCATTCAAATCTTCCTGAAACATTGTTTGCTTTGACTTACTTCTCTGCTTTTGAAGTAAGCTGGAAGCTTTGCTTTCCTTGTGATTGCTTGTTTGATTTTGTGTTGAATGTTCTTTTTTCTCTTTCTTGTTTTCTGTGAAGGTCTTGACAGGAATGGAAGCTCTTGGTAGGAGAGTAAGTAGACATTTTGGTAAAAAGGAATTTTTTTTAAGACTCATTTTTCGAAAACAACTGAAAAAAGAAGAAACATTGTTTTATAACAGAATTGCCAAATTTGTATGGATTACAGCTTCATAATTAAGCAATGGTTGTAGGGATAATGGATTTGATAGATGAAGATGAGAATATTGGAAAGCAATGTTTGATAAATAACGAATCTGCCAATGTTGGATGGATAATGAGTCTGCCATGCTGCTGATACTCAATTCTTGTGTAGGGCTCAGTAAGGGTAAAGTACTTTTTCTTGGGTACCTCTATGGCAGAAATTAAAACTGTTGACTGTCAAGGCATTGATCATAGGAGCTTATTTGCCTACAGGGGTCGAGTTTAACACTGGACCGCAGCATGAGGCCAGTGATTTTAGCACTGGGCCAGTAAACCTACAACTGGACAAGTCCGACAGTCTTGTATTTTTTCAGTTTTAATGATACTTTACCGCGAAATAACAACAAATTGATTTTCAAATGTTGACATTGAGTCTAGTAAAAATCATTCAATTCTAACCCATACATAAAACAAAAGAGAAAAATCTTCTCTAGTGCTTGTTTAGATAAAAACAGTTTACATGTTAAACTTCGTAGAAAGTTGTTTCTTATTTAGATTCTGGTCTTGTTAAATGTTTCTGATCCGGTAAATATTTTGAGCTACAAGCCCTGCGGTCTTGTGGAATGCGAGCCCTAGCCTCCATCCCCTGTCTGAACTACCAGGCCTGAGATGGTATACATGTACTTGGAGACAAAAAAGCCAGCAAAATGAATTTTCCTTAATTCCACATCTTTTTTTGTGTTGAATCCAGGCACAAAAATGTGAATTTCAAGGTCCACCCTTTGGAGCAAAACCCTCTACAGAAAACAAGCGTGAATTCTCAGACGAGAAACTCAAAGCAGGACAGAATGTAATTGGTCTACAGATGGGTACCAACCAAGGCGCTTCACAGTCAGGCATGTCGTATGGAACAAGACGGCAAGTGTATGATCCTAAAGCTGGTACCAACTAAAAACCCATCTCTGAACTCTTCTAGAAGCCCTCCCATCTGCAGCCGTCAGTTTCTAACATACATTGATTTCTCAATTGTATAGCAAATCAAAATATTACAGTTGATACTCAAAAAACTTGTATTTAGCCTGCACGACATGTATTTAGTTGAAATATTGCTTGGTCAAACCATTTCCTGATTTCCATATGACCGACCATACAATCCCCATACATTCCATATTTACAGGGTTACAGTTTGTCTAAACTGTATATGTGTTTAACCCTGTGAGATGATTTTCTTATCACAACTTAAACATTCTATGTTATTGTATTTTACTACATGATGTTCATACATTATTCACGTGACAATTTCACTCCCCCATTGTGTTTTACCCAAGATGTCACCTACGTGTGTTTAGAGCCATAGACCCTGGACTTTCTGAAGGCACAATTTGTACACAATGGAATAAAACAAAACATTTTAACGGTTTATGATTTTCATGAACTTTTGATATAGAGAAATTAAGGTAGCATATCTCAAAATTGGATTATTGTAGAAATTGCAATACAATCCGGCCTGATACTTCACAGAGGCAAGAGAGTTAATTGCTGTGGTGCTCCTGGTCATTGCCTTGATGCCCTTGGAATGTTCCAGTACAAGTTTGTATCTGCCTTGTAGTCAAAGAGGAGCCCTTTATTACTGAATTGTTTTGTCCTTACAAGAACAAGGGATCAGACATGCAGACCTGCAGTACATCATGGGGCATCTAGGCTCTTACATGTACATGTAGGGTAAAGAAGACCTTAGTATTGGGCCTGTATAATGATGGAAACTGCCCATCAATATTATTGGACATCGATAAGGAAATTAAACATTATTGGATGACTAATAACGGTCTATTTCAACCAAGCCTTAATTATAGTACATTGATATGAGCACTATTTCCCGAACACTTTGTTTTTAATTTAGATTAATAATGGGAAAATGAAACTGGGAAAATGAAACTGGACCAACTTCTTATAAGTTGAGGTAAACACATTGTTGGGTTTTCTTTCAGTTTCATGTGATGTATTGGCTCTGGTTTTTTTACATGGAAACTGAGGAGCAGAGGAACAATGTTACCCAGGGTTTTTCTGATCGGTGTAATTCTTTTGAAATGTCCGTTACAATATAGGGTTACACAAGAGGAAAACAAACATTCCCATTTGGGATGGTTCAGTTGTAATTATGGTTTACCAAATTGGGACAATTTCTGTCCCTATTGGAAGAAGAGTTTTCCTGAGAAAATAGAAACACACTCTCAATTAGGATGCATTTAGGTTTTAGGTTTCATCCAATTTGGGACCAATTATATTCCCATTGGAAGAAGAGAATAGTAAAAAGAAAAAATTTCCAAATTGGGGTTGTTTAGGCTTGGGTTTTTTTCTGATTAAGGACCACCTTTATTCCTATTTGGGAGAAGAGAGTTTTGTATTTCCAATTAGGATAGTTTAGTTATTTTTTTTATCTGATTAAGGACCACCTTTATTCCTATTTGGGAGAAAAGAGTTTATTATTCCAAATTAGGATAGTTTAGTTGTTTTTTTATCTGATGTGGGACCATCTGTATTTCTGTTGGAAGAAGGGGAGTTTTCCATTCCCAATTGAGATAGTTAGGCATTGTGTTTCTTCCGATCCCATATTTGAAGAGGAGGGTTTCAGTCAAATGCAAAGTGTAATTAAATTTCTGATGATGACCTGGGTTTTATATTATCAACTTCCCCCACTCGGGACCACTATCATACCCCCTTTTGGAGTAGAAGCTTTTAATCAAGGTAGATATTTTGGGAGATAATGAGACTGAGGTGGAAATTATATCATAACGTAACTAATCTAGTAATATGTGCTTGCCAGGAGTATAGTTTAGTTTCTATTTTGGTGTAAACATAAAATAGTCATTCATTGTACGCACGTCTGAAAAGGTTTTTTTTTTTCTGTAGGGTTTATTTTGTTTCTCCTTTAGAGGTTTGATTTGTAGATTTTTTTATTCATTTATATTGGTGTTTTTCTTTTGTTTATTTATTACTGTTGTGTATTTCTGGGAGAGTAGACTTTATTGATCCTGAGTATTTGAGGACCATCCTATATTTATGCCATTGGTGGTGATCATTCTGGTGTCTACCTTCAACATGTTTATCTATGAATCTGATTTTGTGATTTGTTTTATGTTTAGAATGACACTAAACATGCCATTATGGTAAAGAATTGCATTTTCCATTCCATGCCATTATGATGAAGAATTGCATTTTCCATTCCATGTTTGTGAGTTGTATAACACATGGTGTTACAACTGGAGAAATTGACAGGGTTTTTGGAGACCGTTGTTTTGTTTCACCATGAAAATAAGTTAGTGAGAGAGTTTGGGGTAGCTAGGTGACCGCAAACTTTATTGCAAAATAATGTTCTTATTACATGTATGTGTAAATCAGCTGCGTGGATGGGATTTTTTTCACTGGGGGCACTGCTTTCCAGTTTGGGGCAATTTTTCCTTTTTTTAATGCACTACATTTTTGTTGGCTTTTTGTGGGGGAGAATGTGCCCCCCCAACCCCCCTTGCGACACCACTAGTGTAAATGCTCTGGAACAATGAAGGTTTACCAAGTGCACACGTATCTGCTTTTATGTGGTATCTGAATGCTTTCCACTGTGAAAGCAAAAGCTTATTGCTAATATAGACAGTGGTGCATAGTTTGAAAGTTGAGAGTTGAAGAGACATTTTTAATACACATTATGTCAATTTATCCAAACCTTATTTCCTCCAGTAATTAACACCTGACTCATGTTAGCTTTTTAAAATTTTCAATATTTAAAGACTGTTACAAAGAATATTTTCATATAATATACAAACAAGCGAGTGCTCTTAAGATGTTTCTTCGGTCAAATTGTTTGAAATATATTTTTATAAACTTTTATTGGTGGTGGTTTGGAATTTAACAAAAGCTATGAGTAAAACTTTATCATTCTTAAGTAAAATAATTATTTTACTTCAAAATTTGAAGGATTGCAATTGGATGGATGCATTGATTTCCCCCCCCCCAAAAAAAAAAAAATATATATATATATAAAATCTGCACAAACAATGAAGAACACATGGTTATTTTATGTTTGAAACCATGGACTACTGTTCCCTAACCCCAACCCTCTGCTCTGGCATTGATTTCTTAATTGGTTTAAAGAGAGAATGGAACAAGAGCCACAACCAAGGTTTAACCCTGATTAGTTAACTAGTTAGTTGGCATGTGACTTCTAGGCTAGTTGGTTGATGGTAGTAGTAGGGGTTACTAGTTAATATCAAAACTTTCAATAGGTCATCATTCACATAGGAAACCCATTAACATTTCATTCGATTGTTCCATTATTTGAAATAGGTTTTTGTAGTTTTTTTAAAATTACAAAGTTTTTTCATCTGAGCATTTGTAGAGATATGTAGTTGTCAATGTTTAAATAAATAGGTAATTTGTTAACATTTATTAATAAGTTATCACCGGCAAGAAGATTCTAAATGGGTATTATTATATAGTTTGAAATTGTATCAATTACTGATGATGGCATTAGAGTGCATAAACAAAATACGGAGTTGTCATGCTAGAGTATAAGAACGTGTCCAAATTGGCGGCTACGGCTGCGGCTGCATTACTGTGTCATCATGCTTTGAGGTACAGGACACCCTTAGCAACTCCCTTAGCAACAGCCGTAGCCACCAATTCAGACATGACCTTATTTTTACAATCTTAGTAGACTTTGAATCAAATCTTTGTTTGCTATTTATTTCCAAAATTGCCTTCTACATATATTTGCAAGACACCTCGTTGAGCCCTCTAGTGGCTGTATACAGTATACAGCCTCTCACAAATATGATGGTGGTCAAGGTGGGGTTTAGAGCATGTGCAGTATGACTATGAGAGGGCCTGGGGAGGTCTAGCTGTCCCTCTTCACCTACTTGATTACATTTCAGGAGGCACTTTCTAGGTTACCTTTGGTTTCTGCATTTATGTTATTATGAGCAGTGAGCAAGTGCCATAAGTAATGAGAACATTATCAAAATAACTTGATTAGGATTCTCTTTGTACACTGAATCATCAAGTAAACAAATTCTTACAATGGGTTATCTTTCCCAAAGTCCTGCATTTTTTATTTAGAGTTAAATTTCAAAAAAATATAGTTAGTGGCCTGACGCTTTGATAGCCTTCGAGAAAGACTCTGCTATGGTCAAATCGTCAGGCCACCAACTATATATTTTTGCATTTATACCATAGGTCTGTTTGGTTGGTAAGCAGTTTGTAACTGTACAGCTAATACTATTTTTCAGAATTTAATTTCCTAAACTATTGGTGCAACTCTTTGACAATTTCCTGTACTTAAAGTGTTATTCATGGTTTTTTAATTCAAGGTCTATCTTTTCCCAAAGAACTAATTTACAAAAATATGTGTGCTTTAAAGTGTAGAATCTTACAAAATTGCCTCTAATCAATAGCTAATTTCACTAATTTTGTGTCATGCAAATTTGTATTATCTTTAGATCAGCATTTGGTTGTATTCAGTCTATGCAAATTTATGAGTTTAAATAAAAGTTAAGCTTTTTAAAACAAATGTAAGCTGGAATACTGTTTCAACTCTTGTCGCATCATTTGTCTAATAATTCCTTACTATGTAGGATTCAAATGAAAGGTTCAATTAAACTTGTTTACTAATCCTAACAGGACTCGCCCTCAACACTAGCTTGGCTTGTATGTCTAGGAAAATGCTATGGGCTTGTAAACACCACTTCCAATCTCAACTTGCTGGTTAGTCTATAATTCCAAGACCTTTGCACCGAAATGGATCAATTCCAACAACAAAGGGCTTCACTCTCCGTAGTTCACACGAAAAGTGCACCCTCTGTGTGGTTATAACGTATGAGATAGTAACGTCTTGGACCAAGACTACTTGCTGGTTGTGATCACCACCATTAGTGTTTCAGAAAGACATTAATATGACTGGGCTACAAGATGTCCTGTGGGCAAGTAGCCCATTGCACTACTTAACAAAAAGCTTAGGTGCAAGACCTGCCTATTATTTTCAGTACCGTATGTCATTATATTTATTTTAACAATAAGTTTTTTTTACTTTACTTGCTGTTTTTTATGTTCCCTGCAAGAAAAACAAATCCACCAGCAGATGGGTTGGATTTGAACTCAAGACCCTCAAACCTTGTTCTGAAATCATGTGACTGTAGTTATGGACATTTATGCTTCAAAGTACATACCTGCTACCCATTTCAACTATAGGCCAATACAGGCATTTAGTTTGTTACACAGTTATTGAGTGCTTTTGAGTAGTCAGTCATTTTCATGAGACTGTCTCATTTGAGTGCTTTCTTTTGAATTCTCCATTCTGAATTACAATTTTTCTGGATTGTTTTTGTAAATATCTTTTTTTGCATGCATTCATGCGCCGTGTCATTGTTCAGCAAATGATGCTGTTTGAGCTTGTGATGTCGTGAGCAAGGGGTCTGTTGGAAGATTTGCAAACTTGGGACTGCTTGTGTGAATATGTTTACCCCTAACTTGGGTTTCACTATGGGGATATAGCTCCAAGTGAGACATAACGAGTGAGTTAGCCTAGTCAGGATTAGTGACTGGTCTACACTGGTTGCTGAGACCACAATCCAGCCTTGTCTAATAAAGCAGAACAAGTTCTCTCTAGTATTACAAAGGTGACAGTACAGTCCAACCAGGGTTATGATTGTTGTTTACAGAATAGTCACCTGACAAAAGCACAACACACTAGGCCTACATGTATTTTTCTGGATGCATACAGTGGGTATAATTAGGTGACTTATTGGTAGTTGCAATGTTGACTAGCTACAATACAATTGCTCATCACACTTCAAGCTAATAGTCTGGTATGTGATGTGTGTAGTCATACAGTATGAAGTCTGACTGTCATACAGCCTCAATCTTTTGTAAATTCAGTCACAATACAACGCTGGAGGCAAAGATTCAATACATTCAATGATGTAGTGAGTTTATGGTTAGTCTTACTGACAAGGCCTAGAAGTGTTCTGATGTGAATAGAATTGGGCAAATGTGCTTTAATAATTGGTGTTTATAAGTTAGGGTCATAGATTGGTAAATACTCAACAAATTAATGACCATAAAAACTTACTTGGTGAAAAGCACTGCAGTTGTTGATAGTATAAACGATTTTCAGAGAGGCTTCCCTACGAAGTAATATGGATTGGACAACTTTTAACCCCCAAAACATTTGAATCTGATCTGAAAAACAATTCATGCATGAATCCTTTCTTAGATTCCTAGTGGTTGGTGTCTTTTCAAGAATGCTGCAGCCAGAGATGCGGTTAGTACCCATTGTCACCTTGCTAAACATGGATGGATTCCACGTTCTTGTCAAAGTAATGTGACAGGTTTTTGCTGTTTTCTCAGCAAGTAGACACTGTATTCAGCTGAAACTTTCACATGTGACTTTTATTGTATCTTTTCTTACAATTTTGTCTATAAATCAGCATTACGTGGATGAAAACACAATCTATGACCCAACCTTTTAAGAGTAAATTAATTCTATCCACTACTAGTCCATGCTGAATTCCACCTCAAGAGACTACATGTAATTGTAACAGGCCTTGAATTTCATCTTTGAGGGGGCAAGGCCATTTCATTTTGTAAAGGACACTTTCATTAAAAAATCTTATAAAGTATATGAAACTTTTGAAGGTGCACCAATGGCCCAACATCATAAGGCCTGTAAAGCAGACATTTTATTCGTAGGGAGCAGCTTTTAAGCAAGTTCTATTTCCCAAAAACTGTTAATTTCAAGCAAAGCAAAAGGTATTATTATTTGCTGATGGTTCTTGTAAGGAGATCACTGATGTAACAATGTAATCCATCGTGTCCATTATGCCCATTAAACTGTAAATTCTCTTGATGGTTCACTGAGGAATATACACTTTTGAATTGCCATTATGTAAGCAATTTTGTCTGCTATGACAAGCCCAGAAATGAGCTTATTTGGTAAACAGCTTAGTAAATTAGGGCAACATAGGCCATGATCTCCATGGCATGTAATTCCAGTCCTGTTTTACATAACCGTCACATTTATTGCTTTTAAAAGTAATCTAAAACTTACCACACAATCTTGACATCTTGGATGATTTACTTTATTTGTATTGCTGCTGTCCTGGAGAGGGTGGGTTTCAAATGTAAAGTGTCTGTGCTGTGATGTGGGGTGCTTTGTTAAATCTACTCTGGTGCCGGATTACTGCATGGGTAGTGCCACATTTTGATAGCCACCCTGAAAAAAAAAATTGTGTTGGTTTTCAAGGGTTTTTCACTAGAAAATAAAAATATTTAGTGGTTTTTATTGTCAACCCTATGCCTCTTTATTCTATAACCACATGATACGAGGGCATCAAGATGTCTTCTTATTAAAATATCCATCACAGCAGAAACCAAACAATTCCTTAAGAAAGCATCCCAACATTTCATTGTCACTAGTGGACATTTTTCAAAAAGGCAATGACGATAGTGAGATAACAACAACATCCGACAATCCTTGAGAGAATCCTGCTTTTAAGATGCCCGTACTCACCGGTTGATGATGGTTGGCCACCCACTAGTACCCTTCCCTGGACCCATTGGCCTTAAAAGTGTGCACTAATGCCAACATTTGCTGCCGAATTAGCCACAACTTTTAAGAGTCATTAGATTCCCAAATCCTGCTTCCTGAAAGCAGATATTGAGTTGTCACAAGAATTCAGTCCACATTAATCGTGTGTGAAGAGAACCTTATGACAGGGTTCTTTTACAGGGTTCAAATTTTACATTGGAACCCAGGCCCAAGGCCAGTGGTTTTAGTGCCGGGCCAGTAAACTTACGACCAGACAAGTCCAGCAGTCTTGCATTTTACAATTGAATAAATATACCTCCTTGAACAGAAACAAGTAATGTTGAAACTTTGACCTTGAGTCTGGAAAATACCTTAATTCTGTTGAGTGTTGAAATATTTTTAACACCCTAAGACGAAATCAAGCTTCTCTTACATGTCTAAGTGCAAATAATTGTTCAAATAAAAACAGATAAATGCATTTTAAACTGTGTTAGCTCAGGAAGTTTTTTCTCATTTTGATTCTGGTCTAGCACAAAACTTTCTAGTCCAGTAAAAAGTTTGAGCTACAAGTCCTGCAGTCTTGTGGATTTTTCTCCCAAATTCAAGCCCTCCCGTTACCCTATGTGTAAGAGCATGGAGGATGGAACTAGTAAGAGCTACAGTAGTTGCCCTATGATTGAGGTTCTGCAAGGGGCATCTGCTTCACATTGGAAATTCAATGACTCAGCAAGACGAACTGATGAACCTTCAAGTAATTTGGGCTTTACACAATGCCTACTGAATCTGGGCGTGGGTAATTCTTTTTTAACCAATGAATGTTTAATATAAATAATATGTGACAGCTTGCTTTGGGCGCTCTCTTTTTCCAACAGCCAAGGGCACCCCCATATCCTCCCCAGTAAATTCTGAAGTGGTAAATTGATCAGATAAGACTGAACATATCATAATTGGTTTATCCTTACACTGATGTGTATTGCTCTGGGATAATCAGTACTTTCCCAGAGTTCTGTGAATAAAATCCATAGGCAAATCACTCGGGTGGATTCAAACCCACATCTATTAACATCCTGTTAAATCGTTGCGGTACCCGCTGCTAAGGATTCGGACCTACTAGCCATCAGGCTAGCTTGGTAAAACATCTACTCTAGCAATGCAAAGGTCAAGTGTTCGAATCCCATGATGCAAACAAATATATATATCTAAGGCTGAACATGATCCAATAAGGCTGTGTCTTTGTGACTGTGAACCACAAACAAGAAATCCTTTAACCTTAGATGACAAGAGTCACAAGGAAAATTTTGCAATAAACTGAACCAGAAATGTTAAGGCTAATATAACAATATATCAACAATGTTAGACTTACATGAGTGCAAATAAGTTACTTAGACTTTAGACTAGAGAGTGCTAGGTTTTCCAAACTATTTCTTTTAACTTAGCGATGTATGCAAGATGTTTGGAGTAGTCTGTTGCAAAGCCCTGCTGGTGATGCCGGTCTCTGTTGTACTGACTATGTCCCGCTGTATGCAATAGAGTTGTCCAGCCTGGACTACCTATTGCATCAATGGTTAGCCCCACTACACCCTGGTCCTTCAATGAAAAAACAACCTAACTTAATGACATCTGGCTTTTTTTTTTAAGCAAGTAAGGAGATGCTGTTGTGCCATAAGACAGGACGAAAGTGTAAAAAGAGGCCAAGATAGAGCATTTCATATTCAAGCCACTATTAGTATGCTTTTGAAACTTTGAAATGGAAAAGCGCCCTCAAGTTACCCAGAAAAGAGCTTATATAAAAAATCCACATTTTTGAGTTGTCTGTACTGTTGTGAATACAGTTACAACAATGCATTAATTATTATTGTTTACCGTAATAGGCATATGGATGGTGAACATTTTCGAAATTAATAGGCCTAACAATAACATTATTGTTGCCCTCAAACATATGTAGCTATAAACGTGACTGAACAGTTAGCTATCCCATAATATAAACAACTAAGCCTGCTGAATTACGACCAAGGCGTAAGAATTTACAACAGCGGGAATAATCAAGAAATATCCTTACTGGTTAATTATTTTCATGTACATCTACATTACCATGTTTGTGCTCGAATAACTAACTTTATTCCACAAAGTTGGCTTCTAGTTGCCTCAAAAGGATGGAAAATTACTGAACGCATATAGTTGTGAATTCCAGTGCTGGTCCACAGGTCTAAACTACATTCCAAACTGTAAAAACGAGCCCCCAAAAAATAAAATGATGTCTGAATTAAAAAATAAAGCACCATGGAGTTGGTCATAACACGAATATGGAGCCAAACCCAGTCTGAACCCTGATTGGACAAAACCCGAAGTTCTAATTGGTTGATTTTGGTGCTGTAAAATCACCGTAGGAAATGTGCACTGCAGGTCACGCGCAACCAATAGTCCTATGCAAATGAGCCAAACTTTGTCAAACCCGTTTTCTGATTGGCTAAAATGTGAAACCGGGCATCCTTGACGTCTTGGATGCGCTGATGAACAAACAATCGTGGCCGAGCGAAGAGGGCGCTGATTAAGGAGACCGTTAACAAAACTTGACAACTTTCACTTTGAAGAGGCGCTTCTTATGGGGACCGTTAATTGAACTACACAATTTTTATCTGATGAGAGCGCTGTTTCAGAAAATTTTAGAAAAATCGATAGGTAGAATTGCTTGGCAGTTGCTAAGATTGGAGGGACTAAATTGGTTGGTCTAGTACGTTATGAGTATTATATCACAAAAGCAATGACATTGGTTTGGAAAAACACAAGACTAAAAGTTGGTTACTGTGTGGTTAACTCCATCTACCAACTGAATACCAACAGCTTTCCTGCAGTAATACATCGTCCGCATCACAGACTGACAAATATAGTATTAATCAAGTACTAAATAAAGGCATCATCACAAAAACATAATGAGAATGTAGATATTTATTTTGCATGATTAGTTCAATTCTTTGTCAACAATTTCCACAGTAAAACATTACAAGACACAATTTCTATCCACTGTGGTAAAGTTTCTAAATAAATGACATTTTGTTTTTTACTAACTACATTATAAGCTCTCTACTGCAGCATTTACATTAACATACAAAAATGGCACATACTAATTTGATATAAAAACACCTAGCTTTGTCTTTGGCATGTTATGATACACAAGGGTTGTAGGGAGTAGGCCCTACTACATGTACAAATAATAGTTCTACAAACAGTAAGAAGTGGAGTACCGTACTAAAGTCAAACAAAGCTAACCCGATCAAGTTCAGTACTCACGCCAACTAGCTTGGTATTGTACCCAGATATATTTGATTAAGTGTGTGTTCACAAACCAGTCTTTTATTGTGAGTTACCTTTAAAACTAAATGGTTGTATTGCATAAACAAATATTCTACAGGTTTCCTCTTCTGATTAACAGGCGTACTGTTGGTGTACTAAAATCCATTCTGAAAATAAAGATGCAATTTGACTGATAATACATTCTACACTCCTGAACTACGCAGAACTCCTGATGAAGAAATGATTTTGGTGGTTTTATTTGCAAAGTTAATAGCGATGAGGTTTATTTGGTACATGAGACGTATGTAACTGTGGTGGGACTCAACACCAGTGTGACAGGAAATACAAGCCAGTTTTTAGGTTATGATATCCATGTGAGGCATGATAGGTGTACAACTGGTGGGAATAAAAAAAAGCTAGTTTGGTACTGACACCCATGTGAGGCACGATACATATGTAACTGTGGTGGGGATCAAAGCCAGTGTGACAGGAAATACAAGCCAGTTAAGTGATAAGGAAGGCAAACATGATTGTTAGTATGTTTGGTATGATATAAAGGCTGTTGGGTCTGAAAATACAGGCCAATTTGGTACATGTCAGTGAGGTGTGGAACATACAGTAAAGCTGCTGAGCTGTGAAATACAAGCCAGAGGAACACAAAACACAAGCCAGTTGAGAAGGAAACACACACCAGTGGACAGGAAATACAAGCCAGCCAGGCCACTTGACACACAACAATCTGGACAAGAAGCACAAGCCAGTCATTGTAACTAGCTGTGAAAGAAGCTACCCCCTCACTCGTTAACAACTTCACACACCTTTAAACTTCGAGTACCACATGATATGACAAAGTAAACCTCTTGACAAGCTGCAATGGATGTTTAAGTACTAGATGACACAGGATGCATACTTACATGCCTATTTACATATCTACATCTTATTAAAATCAAAACATCACTGAGCCAAAAGCTCACTCACAGCTGGATTACAAAAATATTTGGCAGTGATTGCAATTAATTCATATCTTTTTTTTCCTTTCTTAATCACACATGAATAATTTGGCACAACTAATTTACTCTTTATTAATCTTACTAAAAACTTGCAATCGTAGTTATCCTTTTTTTAAACTTAGTGATTATTCTTCTGTTTACACTGTGACCTTCGACATGATTCATAGGGTTCTCTAATTCGAGATTGAAAAATATCTATAAGACGTAAATCACCATACTAAAAGCAACTGACTGTCTCTTAGTTTCAAATGTCAATAGTACTTTAAATAACACTCTTTTTGTCAGAATGCATTTTGATTTAATTTCCATTTCATTAACAAGGAGCAGACTTGCTGTTCTTTCAGCCTCAGGCAGTGTTAGAATTTATGGTTTTAGATGCGGCTATGGCCAGATTAATAAAAAGGCCTCTTCTTTAATGTTGTCAATGTTAGCAGTAGCCAAAGACATTTATTCAGACACGGCCTTAGTTTTGTCTACGTCCAAGGTTACACTGGTTTGAACAGATGTGAAAAAACAAGATGGCTACTGTAACTAAGTCAAAGGTCAATTTAAAGAGAGAAACTCACAGTATGTAAGAACTGCATTGACATCTATTGCAGAAATGCAAACCAGCGTTTTGACTTCTTCAAGACATCAGCAGTGAATGAAATGCAAAAGTCTTCAAGACCTCTACAATGACAGCATTCTTTCTCAAAGCTACATATCATTGCTCACAAAATGTATTGGACAATCAGTATTTACAAATTAACATAACTAAAGTCTCAGATGGACCTGAGTGCATCACCTGAGCATACAATTTACATGTAATTATAATAAATTATAATAAATTATAGAATCTAGTTCTATTGGTCTATCCAAATCTACCTACTCTGAAATCAGCCAATCAACAGCCGTGAAATAACACCCCATATTGACACACTGAACAATAATACACTGTGCATTATTATATGAATACAGTTCAATGTTAAACAATAACCACTCAGTACTTTAAAAACATTCTATCTATACTGATATTTGAAAGCATTTATGAATGCAATGATGTGGAGACTGTAGGTAAACAACCCATAAAATAATCTCCACTTTAAGGTCAATAGTTATGGTGGTAAGTTATGATGACATTGGCATTAACCACAGAAAACATGTAATGTATATTAGTCTATCAATTTATCTATTTCTTTGTTGAACATAAAAACTGAATTGTAACCATCAAAAATATTGGGACTATCGCATCAACAATTACTATCCTAGCAATTAGAGGTGTTCCTACTTCCTTCTGAATGAAGGTCAATGAGCCAAATTGTGATTCTAAAGGGCCTTCTGGGTTACATTTTTACCTGAGTTAATTTTTCCATTAATTGTTTTTTGTGTTTTTATTCAATCAAAATTGTAAGTACAAAATATATATACACACACGTTGACATTGAACGTTTGCATCTGGCTTCAAGGTTCTAAACAATATCCATTTTGGCTAATAATAAATTCTCTACCATTAATATATACAGTATTTACAATAAAAAAACAATCAAATTAATGCCAGATAGGATGATATCTAGTGATGAGAAAAAATGACAAATATTTATGTAGCTATAAAAAATGATGAAATTTGTATGCTGCACTCTCTGTTAAAATTGTAAGATTTTATGTTTTTTTACATAGAGCTGCAGACAAATTGAAAGACCGAACTCTGTGGCTTTTTTGTAAATGTAATGTCAAAGGTTACATGGTCTATATCATTAAATAATGGATAAGGCATCACTTGAAATAACGGGAGTTTGCCCATGAATACTGCCAGACAATTATAGATTAATAGTGTGATGAATACTGTCATCATAATGACAATCATTGCTACTCGGATGGAAAGGACATCAGTTGTTACCCACCAATCTTACCCCAGAGTTCCTTTCCCAACCTAAACCTATATCAAGAAACCAGTTTATTTAGTTTACATCTTAATACTTCTCCCCTTTTCTCTTTCTGTGAGTTGTCTATAAATCCTTAAGGAATAAGACAGAAACAGAGAACATTTCCAGAGCTGATTTGATGAAAAAAGTTCTTGACTATCTGTATTAGCTTCCATACATAAGTCCATGCACAATGCACCTTATAAAAGCTTGTGGCTTTGTAATAAGCCCTTCTCATGAAGCATCAAATTACAGCATCAAATGTAAATACATCCAGTTGGCAAACATGAGGGAACATCCCACCTTATCCTTATGGAGATGAAGGTGATATCAAGCTACAGGTTTGTGCCTTTTCAAACTGAACTTTATGCATGCTAACCAGTGGAGTTAATGTGTAAATGTGAATGGAAATAGCCTATGTATTGGGAAAGGCTCATTTTAATTGCTTAATTAGCTAAACAGCTCTGAATTTGCCCTCTGACCTCATGAGTTGTTTGAATAATAATCAAATATTATATCTATGTACAAAGCAGACAATGCTGCTATAACCACAGACACTAGCACATGGTATCCATGGCATGTACCTGGGCTTTGATTAAAGATCTACGACTAGGAAGCACTGTTTGAGGTGGAGGGTCCAGTCTAGGTGGTACATCACTCATATCTCGGGTATTAGGATGTGATAAGTCCAACAGCGTTGCGGTGGGTGCAGTCAACTTTGGTCGCTTGACCCGCAAGGTACCGGGAGGTTGCTCCACATTATGACGATCAGGTTCTACATGGACTAGGATTGGTTCTGGTTCCACATACTGGTACTCAGAATCTTCATGGGGGGTCATTGTGCTGTAGCCATGGTCACTTTCACTAGGGGTGCCGCCTGGTCGATGACGCCATACACGGATACCATAACGAGCGCGTTGGTGATAGGGACTGGGTTGATTTAGTGCTGCTAGAAGTATGTTAGCATGACCAACTAGAAGGTAAAGAATAAAATACACAATAAATAACAAAATATTTTCAAATTAGGGATTGAAAATATACATCACAGCTGATTTCATGTACATCTTTGTCTGATTCTCTGTGTGTAGTTATGTATGATGTATACAATAAGTCTCCCTAGGGAGGCACCAACCTATTTCCTTCCAACCTTAGTAAGATGTATATCAAATACACAGAAAAGAAGATCCATCAATACCTGTATCCATTTTGAGGTAAGAATTGTGAGAAATTAAACTCTGTTCATTTGGTAAGGATTTATGACAGGATGTTAAGGCTTAAGCAGGCTTTAGAATTTTCAAGCTCAAGATTGTGAATAAGTTAGTGTTTCATTTCATTTATGAATCCTGACTGTGAAGCCAACAACTCTCAGAAACACACACTCAATCACTACACTAGCCAAGAACCCGATGGAGAGAGAATAAAAAGGAAGTTCCAGATTTAGATGTGGGAGGAAAACCCCTGAGAATTATTCCAGGGAAACCCATGCAATCAGGTAAAACACAATCCACAGTCTCCCCGGTGGGATTCGAGCTGGGATCACAGAGGTGGAAGGCAAGGAAAGATACCACCCAACCGCCCAATGTGAAAGATAACATTAAGAAGCAGATTGATGGGTCAACCTGAAGATGCTTCATCTTGAGACTTACAAGCACCAGGAGCAGGAGGTTGATTCTCAGGTTCTTCTTCTTCTTCTGCCTCTGCTTCTCCATCTCCTTGAGACATTCTAACGGATGCATCTGAGCCATTCTGAGCCATCTCACGACGACGCTGGGCATTGTTATGGACATGGTGACGGTAAGCATAGATGACTAACGCCAGAGCCATAATGACACCCATGAAGGCACCAGCTACAGGGCCAACCTGGGCTCCCTTATGGGCCTCAAAGGGGACGGTTTGGCTATCAGTGGCTAAAATGAGAAAGGTTAGGACAGAAATTACACCACCAAGGTCAGAACAAGTTTCAGGTTTCTATCTTAACTGAGAGGTGCTATATGTCAACAACTCTGATAATTTAATTTAATGTAGTTTTTCATATTTGATCTTATTGTTTTAAATTGTATTAGTGATGTCTGAAAATACGTTTATACATCTACAAGAAACAAAATATCCAGAAACCTATCCACTAAATTGTCAGTATAAGATTATAAAGTACCGAGTCGAATCGTGTATTTCAGAACTTTCCCACATTTACAACAACTCTATGTAGCCAAAAGTATAGCCAACATATTGACCAAATTCACACGACCTCATCACCCACAAGAAACTTGGCCGAGTCAGATTCTCAAAGCACATTTTAGGTGACGTGTCATCGTTTTGATGCACATAATACTGTTGCATGTAATTTAACTCCCAAAGTAGCAGAGCATAAGTGGACAGTAGACTCATGTGATGTCAGTGCAAGGAGTCATTAACAGGAGTTTTAGAGACACTAGGGGGCAGCAGACATAACCGGTAATGTTTAAACACACTTCCCATAAAATATGTAAGTTGCACGTCACGCATGCGTATTAACACTACTGGTTGGCAAAATGAGGAACATCGCGCCTTTATGTATGGGGCTGATGGTGGCGTGAAGCATATGCGCTTGTGCGACTTCCTAGTGCACAACCCTATGGCCTTTTCCCCCATAGTATCTGTACGCATGCATGATTGCAATTGGCAAATTTGATGGGAAGGCTAGTGTATGTAGTTCTGAGCTTAAGCACATTTCTGCAAACAATGGATTTTCCCTGCTACCAACAAGCGACGTTGAAATTCTTTAAAGGCAAGCTACGGACTAACACTCTCTAAGGCTGTAGAATGATTCCACTCAAGACTAAAGACCAGATGTATGAGACTAACCTATTTCATCATAGTAGGGTGATTTTGCACCTACAGCTCCCCCGAAGCACTCTCTCTGTGTAGCACAGTAAGGTTTGGATAACTTTCTTCGTTTACCTTGGCTGGTTGTTGTAGCTACACACCATTCACAATCCACTACACCAAAGCAGTCACTAAAAATACAAACAAACAAATTATTTCAAATGATGAAATTCTTCTTCAGCATTTGTTAAAACATCATCTCAAAGTGTGGTATTGACCTAATTTACCGGACTTCATTACAATAATTATTTGTTTGCACTACTAACATTATTATAGCTGTGTTTACAAAACTAAAGCTTTACCAAAATATGTGATATTAATACAAAACTAAAGCTCAAAAAGTAGCACAACAGTTGTAATATCGAAACAGAATTTTTCGGGTCGATTTTACAGTTCTCTAAGAGTACAGAAACATCCATGGACAAGTTAAGTAATCTATGACCTTGATAAAGCTAGCTATAAAACTAAAACAGTTAATGAATTTCTTAAGTTACTCCTTACCTGAAAGTCTTCCGCTGTTTACAGTTATATCTGTAACACTGAGGCAATCCATTAGTAATACTCTCATCAACAGAGGGCAGTGTTGAATTCTCCTCCTTATCTGAACAGCTGGGATTCCTGCATAGAGATATAAATATTCATGATAATTGCTTGCATATGCA
>CM021538.1:273740-285102 GCA_010994315.2 Pisaster ochraceus | reverse complement strand
CCTAAAATGTGCACCACTCAGTAACACACAGGGAAACTGACTCCTAAAATGACGAAACCATGATTTACTGAGTAATAAAGTCAGGTTAATTGGGTCAATATCTTCCACCAAGAGAGTACAATTCAATTGTGATTTCTGGATGAAAGAAGAAACCAACTAAGAAGTTCTGTTTGTCAACGTTTGAGTCATTTCTGGTGAAGTCTAAGGTTATTAATCAAAGTCATTATATCACTAAGGCAAGGCAAGATAAAAATTGCTTTCTCCAAGCCAAGCCAAGTCAAATCAAAGTAGAGTTGCTTAAGTCAAGTTGCAGTTGTTTAAGTCAGAATGTTTGTTTGTATCAATCAGGTCTTCTACATGTCAAACTTCACAATGTGTGTTTGTATCAACCAAGTACAAAAATGGATTTGCTACATCAATAACGATGGTAAATTTCAACCAAGTCACTAAATCAACAACTCTTTATGTTGTGTATCTCTCTACATACATACCTGTGGTTGCTAACTGTTTTAGATGCATACACATACTATCAGAAGGTAGTAGATCTAATCTATGATACAGTAACATCCGTCCAGAGGGTACTATCAGATACAATAAGATGACAACAATTCAGGTTACTGCTTTAGAAGCGGGTTTTTTAAAGCAGATTTATATAAAGCCAAGTATACAAAAAATATTGATATTTACAGTTTGTTTGTTTCTTCTGTAGGTTGAAGTTTGGTTTACTTTAATTTCATAAAGCAGCCCCAACCAGCCCTTTCCCTCTACCCCCACCCCTTTTGTCACCCTCTTGTTCATCCCTTGCTTTTTCTGTGTGATTTCATCTCCGTCATCTCTTTCCACTTGACTGCTTTATGTGTGTTGTGTTGTCATTTAGCCTCCAAGAAAAACCCTGCTAGGGTCGAATGTCAGACCACTATTTTTTGCATTTTTAGAAAAGTATTACACGAAGAACCAAGGAAAATTGCAAGTTCAAGCATTTACTGTTACCAAGTTTAGAAAAAATTCAACAAAAAAAATTGCACTTACCATTCATTTTCTTGAGATGTTTCAGATTGAAATCTTGTTCCATGATGACAACACATACAGACAGAGGTGCATTTCCAACCTGTACAAAACGATTGAGATGTTTGATTGTCACAATGACAAAATTACCCTGGTGGACATTGATGTTTCTATACATCATCAATACTTGGACTTTACCAATGGCTACTGACCACTCAATCTAGACACTATCTCACAGGAATCAATGTGATAAGGCTTATACTCACAGGTTTCCATGTGTAATGTACAACGGTGCTATCATTGGCAGATCTTTGTAGTATCATAGTTCCACTCTCACCACTGAATACAGGGAAAAAGAAAGAAGACAATACCCCGGTGAAATCACAACACTTTTTATAACCTTGACAGGATATGCCAAGTCTGTTGACTGTAATTAAGTGTTTTAACGCTACATAAAATGTGTGGACCTCAGAACAAGAGGTCCACAGTAATTTTTACAGTGTTGAAAAACATTTTTTTTCTTAAGTGTACAGAACAAAGGAAAGTCCACAGAGTGGTTGCAACACAGAGATGTGTGATAACTAAATATCACAAAGCAAAGAATTAGAAATACACATTTTTTGTCCCAATCCAATTAACAGACAAAAAGAAAAAAGACAAAGTTAACCCACTTTAGATATATGCAAAAATGGTGTGTGATAGCCCTGCCATGGTAAGGTAGGACAAGATGGAATGCATACCTGATCATTGACTGTCGAACTTTGTGGAAGTTGACAGATTGTTCAAAGTGACTGATATCTGCATAGAGAGGGGGTTCAGATGCCATAATGGGTCTGGCTAATGATGGATGCATGATGGTAAAACCTGAGGGAAAGAACAAATTATCATCTTAACATTTTATTTTATTCTTTTTATTTTACCTCTTACAATTTAATGGATGGGCTCCAGTACATACTTCTTTATAAATTTAGAACACTTGGGTAAGCCCCTATTCTTCAAACTCGGCTGTATAGTTTCCTGTCTTAATACACAAATAACCAGCTAGGTAACGAATCAAACCACTCTATTGTGACTCACATTCATCTGGGTCATATATCCTTTAGATCAAAAGCCTAAAGACTAATTCATCACTTGAGGCTGTGGACAGGACTTGATAAGACACTACATCAAACATACATGCTGCCCAATAAGCCTTTACACCTCAAACATTTTTAAATTGGACTGAGTTGTTGCTACGTCATTGCCTGTTTGTATAAGCACACCAAATTCAAAAGCGTATTCTATTTAAGTAATTTCCAAGGAGTCAACCAACAGGCTGTAACTTACCTGCCATGTCTGTGATGAATGCATAAGATCTATCTCCCTCCTTGAAGTATGTGATATCCTCAAGAAGGTCGGCCATGTTGACATCTAATCCTACTATACCAAGCAAGCGACTATTCAAATAACATGTCTGACTCACAGTCAGGATCAGACCTACCAAAACAAATAAACAACAATTAGAAAATTGTCCCATCACCATGGAAGTAGTCAACAATGATACTTGAAAGATACAGCTCAGCTATGTATGAGCAGGTCTTCCCAGGAACACCTAGGACTCTAGCCATAGGGATCTCGGCGGTGTGGCAGACTGAGGATGTCCTCTCTTTGCTTCTGTCTAAACTATAGGATGATATGGAGAAGGCCTTGATGTACTGGGTTGATAAACATGTGTGTACATGCACAAGACGAGCCAATGGGAAACCTTCTTTTGACCTCTATGGGAGGGCGCACTACTCTAGTGACGTCATGTGTACAAGGTCTTATGGCATCCATAAAAAGGAGTAAAGTCACAAAGTGTTCATGATGCACCATCAAAGTTTAGAACTAGCTCTTACCTCCTCCAGTAGTATCCAAGTGGGGTAGGGAGAACACAGGTTTTGAACTTGTGTCTAGTGGTAGAATTGTATAAAATCTCCCAACTGTTGAAGGCAAATTGCTCATCTGATTCAACACGGTCATCACTCCTTTCTGTAGGGAGAAAATAAGGCAATACCAAAAGGTTTAATCACTGTCTACAGAAACGTGCAATTATTGCAAAGTTCTGCCTTTCAAAAAGTTACTTCAAGTTGCTTATGCGTATAACAATTATTTATGAAGTTTGTTGTACACGGGGGAGGGGGGGAGGGGTGCAGAATTAACCTGGAGAAGTATACAAGATTGATTACCAAAACTATTTCAAAGTTAGATTTTGAAACTCACAGATCATTCAGTGAAATGTTCTGTGATTAAAAATAGTTTGTTTTTTTTAGAAATTCATAACGAGAAATGACAGTCATTTTCTTTTAAATAGTACTCTCAGAAGTTATGTTCTGAAAAGTATCAGCAACTATTCTTGAAGAAATTTCACAGAATTAACCTGAAGAATTATACAAGATTGATTAACTATTTCATAGTTAGATTTTGAAACTCACAGATCATAATCAAGAAAGAAGACTTCCTAGATGAATTATGTTTTAGCCTTTGAATCTGACCTGTTTAGGGGGTAGGTTTCCTCTGTGCACTTCTTGGTAGCTTGTTCCATTATCCAACTCAGCTAGATCCCTCAGGAATGCCAGCTCCTCTAGGCCTGTTATTCCTTCTGTTTGGGTCAATCAAAACCAATACCAGTGCGTACTTGGAATGAAGGGTTAAATACCCATTTTTCAAATGCAACTTTGTCACGCAACCAAGTATTAACAAGCTGCATCAGAAAATGGGAGTGTTAATGCAGAACAAGTGACAATACCCTTTTCACAGCCAATATTTGTTGTCATGTCATGTCATAAATCACGCTGAGTGCTTTTCAAATGGGAAAGAATAGCAACGATATTGAACACGCAAACTTCCCTGAATGTCAATACTTTACTATTTATTGAACTGCGCAAAACTAACAAACAACTAAGAAGCACTGTGTAAATAAAATAAGCCTTTATTCATTTCATAGAGCCATTCAATAACTTCCGTTCATACAGTATTTTGATACACTTGTTTGTAAAGGCCACCATTTTAAAGCTTTCAGTTTTCTGTAATGAATTTTCTCAATGTTCCTGTATATTTGTTATATTATAGTTGTTCCTTGGCAGACAATTTACACTACTACAGTCTATACGCCAAATGCAAACATTACCATACATACAAACATCAACACCTATGAATAAAATAAATAAAACAAACAAGTGTGCATTTCAATTTAAGGAAAACATGAAATATAATACAATTGTATCCCTAATAAAAGCTGAATCGATGTTAACTTAAAAACTCTATTTACTAATCTGAGTGGTGTTTCTGTTTTTCACTTTTTGCTTCACTAATAAAAAGGACAATTTTTACAAACCTTGTACGAGGGCATAGGTCATAACAATAGCTCTATTGTTGAATAGTCTATTGTTATTTATAACTGTGTTGATGATGGCTCTAGCATCTTCAGCTTCAGAGATATGTCCAGCACTGATGTAAACAACCACAGAATCTACCATCACAAAGATCAACAATTCATAATTAATATTTAATAGTTATATTTGCAAACCGTTTCAAAATGTAGGATAACAGCATAAAATACTTGGATGGAAAATGAAACAAATATTGACAACATTTGAAGAACACTTTGATAAACTTGTATATGACTGTAAAGGGAAAGTAATTTCTTCCAATCCTCTAGTTTTCAATTGACGCACAATACCACAACCTGTACAATTTTCTGTGGTCTTGTTTTTGTAGAAACTGAAAAGTCTAAATAATTTTTATTTAGGAATGGCCTTTACAATGATGGATTATGTAAATTCAGGTAAAATTGTACACCAAATTCTGGCAACTTTGGAGTTGTTTTCATACTCCTGAGCATGTGACCAGTGTGTAAGAGTGAGGATAATGTTGGTCTCAGAATGATTACCTATGGAATGTACTTACCAGTTATACTGTTGTTGATGTGTTGTGGTACAGTGGATTTCTGAAGCAAATCAAAGGCTTTTTGAAGACCCAGTGTGTGATTTGTAACACCTGAAAGTATGAAAGTCAAAATAAGCATCATTTAACCTTTTTCAATTATTTGCTGTTATTTATGGCAAAGTAATGAATCTAACTTCTTCACAGTTTGTGTTTACTTAAAGAAAAGCTTGGCATGCACTAGAAACAAAAACAAAAAATCCCTGTGACCTTTGACCTGACCTACCTGTATCCCTCCTGATGGTTTTGATATATTGGCCAAGCTGTTCTTTGGTATCCATGGTAGCAGTTGCTAGATGGTTGTCATAGCAACCATCCTGTAGGCAGGTCTGCACAGTTGAACCTACACTTAGTATTCCAACCTATTAAAATAAAATAATTAATTAATTATTTAATTAATTGATTAATTAAAACCAGATTGTTAATTAATTATCATTAAGATAAGACAGTTTCAGAGGATGCTCAACTGACAGCTGGCTTACTTTCTTATTGTTTTCTTAGCTGAGTTATACATTTCTAAAAAATAAAGAAACCCAAGACAGTCAAGTGTTTCAGTGTTTCTTTGAATAGATTTGATGGTTTTGACAAAAGGAAACAACAAAGAAACTGAACGACTGCAGGTTATTTCTTTGCTGGAGATTGCCAAGATCCGATAACTTTGGGCACCTTCTCTTACATACCTTATCTTTCTCAGACAGAGATGCTAAAGCAACCTCCGCTGCATCCTTAGCAATCTGTAGAGACGCTTCACTGACTGAAGAACCTCGGTCAATCAGAATAACAATGTTCTTAGCCTGAGGTCTAACAGTCGAGGAATAGATGGGCCTGAAATCAGATCAAGATAACTGTTATCAATCCAACATCACAGAGATAACGACAAAGATGTCAACGCCTCTAGTCATGCTCTCTACATTTAATATGATTGTCATCCATAGGGGGTACTTGATTCCAATGTGGTAATCAGACTCAGAGTGTTGGTCAAATCATTTCCCTTCAAGGTACCTCCATTTAGGGAATTGATTTCATGATTGCAAGTTATTTTAAGAGTAGTTTTTATTACCAGTAATCATAGAGGATTTCAAGCCTAAGACGCAAGGAATTAAGCTGAGTCAACTATCCCTTGTGAGTCATAAAATCAACTCAAAGGAGCTGTATTAATGACATTCATTCAAGAAATACGATCAATGTTCAGCATTTTGGATCACTTCAAATATTTGAAATGGTTAACTGATATTGAAACATCTTGGGTTTTGTTCAGAATAGTATATCATTAATATAAAACAACCAGAGATAAAACATAGTACCAAGACACAAGATAAAAAATGTAAATGTATGAAGGATTGCAGAGATTGTCGAATGCAATGTAAGAAGACTTTGTGCAATTTTATTTATTTATTTTTAAAAAACTATGGGCTGAATGTCAAATCTGCCCATGAATACATGTCAAATCTGCTGATTCTGAGCACATCAATATTCCAATACCAACTGAATTTACTCTAGCCTCATTCCACTTCTTGAATATGTACATTCTGTTACTAAATACTTGGAACATTCTGAGCACAAAAAATACAAATTGACTTTCATCATTCCTCATAATCCATGTCTGTATTGCTTATCCACACCTGAATATGTATTATAATAGTAATGAATATGTAAATTCTGAGCTCGAGACATGACTGAACTTACTCATTCCTCATATCCATGTCTTTATTGCATCGTTTAGCGTGTCCATGAGTTCCTGTGTATGATGTAGCAGGAAACACAATGTGAACTCCATCCTCAGAGTTGAAGTACTGCCATTTGAGGGTTGGGTTAGCCATCTGATGTCTCTTAAAAACTATAACAATGAGAGAAATGACAGCTTTAAATAGCAGTTTAGTTTTGTTGGTTAAATGTTTTCCAACTCTGATTATAAATGACATCAACACCAATATCATGACAATATTTTCGTCATCAGCCATGTGTGTGAAGGAATGTATACAACAGACTTTTGTACATGTCATGCACCAAGACCAAGACCAGAGCAACAGAGGCCATGGCCTCCATGTATTGCCAGACCTATCCCCTCTATGGAAGAAGAGTTGCGTTGTCCTTACCTTGAGAGATGTTTCTGACTGGGTTGAATGCGTTGCTAGGAGTAACAGGTGAAACCCTCTCACATGCCGTTTCCTTGGTGATGTTAGCTTGGAAGACAGAATCATACCTGCAAATCAAAGCAGAGAAAGGAATAAAGAACTCTCCCAAATTACACCACATGTATACATGTAGATGTATAGATGTGCAACAGGAAGAGGTAGGTAGAATTGAAGCCTGGGAATAAGATGGTTGAAATAAGGCAACCGTTTTGCTCATTTTTGTTTTAAAGCTCTCCGGGCCAAACAGAGGTTTGTAGTGAATAGGAAGGAAAAGAGTCCAGGGCTCGATTTCACAAAAACCTAAGATTGTTCTTTGGACATGTATCAATCTTAATTGCCAAGCAACATGTGGTGTCACAATACAAATCACTATGGTGATATTGACAACTTATCTTAAGATGAATCTTAGTGCTTTATGAAATCGAGTCCAGTTCTTGTATTAATGACCTAGTTGAAGAGTTCATCTTTGTTAACATGTTTATGTAGCCAGGAAACCAGACAGTCAAATTTTACTGCAGTCTACAACATCATTTAAAATACCAAACTGAATTTACAAGCCCTCTGACTTTTTTTTGAGAGGTAGTGCCACTTAAAGTTAAATGATTTTAATGTTTTACTGTACTAAGGGCTACATGCTATGTTTGATGTTGAATCCCAAGTCAGAGCTGGTGGAGCCCAAACCAAAGCTGGAGCTCAAGCCAGAGCTGGAGCCCAAGCCAGAGCTGGAGCCCAAGCCAGAGCTGAAGCCCAAGCCAGAGCTGGAGCCAAAGACAGAAATGGAGCCAAAGACAGAAATGGAGCCCAAGCCAGAGCCAGAGCTCAAGCTGGACATGCTGGAGCTGGAGCCCAAATCAGAGCTGGAGTCCAAGCCAGAATTGGAGCCTAAGCCAGAGCTTGAGCCCAAGTCAGAGATTGAGACTAAGCCAGAGCTGGAGCCCAAGCCTGAGTAGAGACCAAGTCGAAGCTGGAGCCCTAGCCAGAACTGGAGCCCTAGCCAGAGCTGGAGCCCAAGCCAGAGCTGGAACCCAAGCCAGAGCTGGAGTCCAAGTCAGAGATTGAGCCTAAGCCAGAGCGGGAGCCCAAGCCTGAGTAGAGACCAAGTCGAAGCTGGAGCCCTAGCCAGAGCTGGAGCCCTAGCCAGAGTAGAGACCATGTCGAAGCTGGAGCCCTAGCCAGAACTGGAGCCCAAGCCAGAGCCAGAGCCCAAGCCAGAGCTGGAGCCCAAGCCAGAGCCGGAACCTCAGCTGAAGGTGGAGCTGTAGCAAAGTCTAGGTTTGGAAAATGATCCGTAGGTCTGATGGACTATTTATAAAATCCTATACAAGTCATAAAATCAGCAACAACTATTGTTTGTGTAACTTACTTGAATAAGTCATGGCGTAGTTTGCAGCAGCTTTGACTTGCTGTGATGGGATCTGAGCGATGGATACGATACAGGTTCTCAACAACTGCTCGGTCAAAATTCAGCAACTGCACAAACTTCTTTAGCTTTGATTTGATGTTTGATGTTAACTATTCAATGGACAAAGAATATTAAAAAGATTCAGTTGAAACAACCCTATAGGATTATAGGTATGGTTCAAATGCACATTACTTCAATGTTGGGTAAATTTGTTAGCAGGGCTCATCAGTTATTAATTCTAAGTAAAAGGAATCAAACATCATTAAATTAATAAAATACAGTAAACAAACAATTTTTTAGGGAGACTGCCAACATTAGAGCTAGATGGCTCAATTGGTAGAGCGGCGACATGTTAATCTGGAGGTCGCAGGTTAAAATCCTGCTCAAGTCAAATTTTCCGAAAAAATTGTGCATACAATTCCAAGAAAATAAGATTTGGTTTATTTTCACAGATTGTCTGGTTGGGCAATTTTGGATGATTTGTATTTATAACACTTATTACCTAATAAAACTCTATATTAACCATATGTTTTTTCTGTTAACTTTAAACCCTCTTTCTAGCAATTAATTTCTTACAGTTTCTCAATAATAATGAAAAGACTGGACCAGCGTTATACCATAGAGCTATGGTTATACCAAGTTAAAGAAATAAGAAAAATTTGTAGGTATTTGTTAAGCGCTTCATTGTAAAATTATAATTTATCTTCTGGAACTAACAGTGTTTATAATATTATCAAGTATATTTTGTAAAATTTGGAGCTTCGCATGGTATAAGAACTAAGAACCGAGTAGGTTTAACAGTCTTGTGAATAAACAAAACCTGGAAAAGTTTTGGTTCTGAGTTAGGGTTGAAATCAAGCAGAATCACAAAGTTTGAAGAGTTCTGGTAGAAAACAAGCAGAACACTCTGCAATGTCTTCTCATAACCAACACTTCTACTCTAAGTTTACTCAGTTCTTAGAATAGTTTGTTCTTACCTGATCTAGTTGGTGTTGCACATTAGGCTGTTTATCTTCATATGTCAGGGAATCATAAGCTTCCTGTAAACACACAACAATTCAGACAAACCATTAATACCTGTTTGTACTACACAGGAATGCAAAGCGAATCTTAACCCCAACTCCCTGGAGTCATTTGCTAAAACCCTTCCAACCTGCTCACTCTTATCAAATCCAGTAATAAACCACAAGGAAAACTAACTGGGTACATTTTTAAAATTCCAGCATCAAGTTCACATTGCTGAAGTATGAATGTGCCTTTAATCTTATTATGTTTTCTCTCTACAATTACGCATTGGAAATCAACAAAAGCAGACAGGGTTTGGTTTTCAAGAAAATCTCCTCTTGATCAAATGACTTGTCACAGCTCAGAGCTTTTACTGGATCAGAACTATTTTTTACAAGACTTACATTTCCTGCAATTTCTTATTAGTTGGAGGAAATTCCGACTTGAAATGCTGACTAATGACTTGGTAAATTTTAAATTGTTTGCATCCACCTTTATTGGGACATGTCCAGTTGTAAGGTAACTGGTCAGTGGTAAAACTACTGGACTTTGGCCTGCAGTCAAGTGGGTATTTCAATCCCTGACCTAATGTATTTTTGTTTTATTTTTCACATTTAGGTCGGGATATTTATGGAAGCAACGGAGGCTATTGCATCTACTGCTCTGGTCTGGGAAACAAATCCTCTGGAAATGTTGACAGTTTAAATGTAAAAGAAAGCCTAGTAGTACAGCTCAATAGAATCCACAAACTAACATCAATGCATAAACTAAATTATGCACAATCCCATCCACATATTACTTATTAGCAGCCTCTATTGAACACTGTGTATAATACAATGTGTACACAGCAAACTTGGTAGGTAAATAATTAGTGAATTCTGAAGAATAAATACATGTGAAATGAAATCTGTCGAGTGGATTCAGTTCAGGTAGCCAGTTGATCTTTGTACCTGAGCTTTGGTCTCATTAATTTATCATTTATCGAATCTAGGCAATATGTAGCTTGCAGTGGGCTGGCTGTCTAATGTACAATGTGTGCTACATGTAGGACTGGGCTGTGGGAGACCTGATACTTGGTTCATAGGCAAGACAAGTTTTCCTTGATAGGGCACCTCTTTGTGGGAAATTTACGTTCCTCCTTAAACATTTCAAGGAGGGATAGGCGATGACAAAAAGCAAAGAGGTTTCAGTTTCAAGTAAATGTCAGCATCCGCTTACACTAAGCACATGTTTTTAATTATTTATTTTAGAAAAATAAAATATAAAAAAACATAGATATAACATGCACCTTGTACATTTACATGTTTGTAAAAATATTGGAATAGGGTATGAACAAAAGTGGGTTTGAATGTAACTGTCCCATCAACAGAAATTCCTTTAGAAATTTCAAGTACTCAGATTAACGAATGATAAGCTCAAGGTTTTATTGTAGTATTCTTATACAATTTATTAAAGTAAAAAAAACAAAAAAAAACAACATCAACTACTAAGCAAAAAGCACTGTATTCTGCTGTGTGTGGCAGAGCTTGCCTACAGCATTCCCAGACCCATACTGTGCCATGTATGCCCACCGCCTCCAACACTCTCACACACTGATTGAAAACCTGTGACTACCCTCAATCTAACATTGTGTGGTCGTCAATACAAGGTGTTTGGGCAACCTACAATGCCCAGTGTGTGGTGGCGCTGGGCTGGAGGGTAGAATAACAAGTTCAATGAGAAAGCTTGCATTCTAATCACCATTCGTTCATATGTTATGTGGATTCCTTCAAAGCGTAACACTGTTACCTTTTTTCCCTAGACAGAAAAAGGCAACAAACAATCAGCAGAAAGCAGTCAGATATTTATTTTC
>CM021538.1:261619-272740 GCA_010994315.2 Pisaster ochraceus | reverse complement strand
CCTCACTCATTCAAACCAATGTAGGATGCCACCTTCCTTAATTCATCAAACCAACCAATGTGTGAATGTAGGATCCATCATTCATCAATCCTTCAACATCAACTGGTTAGTGTAAATGTAGGATCCCACCTTCCTAGCCTTCAAAACCAACCAAAACAATTTGTAGGATCCATCCTTCCTAGCCTTCAAAACCAACCAACAAACTGTGAATGTAGGATCCATCCTTCCTTTATCCTCCAGCATCGACTGGTGAGTGTAAATGTAGAATCCCTACTGCCGCAAACCTCCAAAATCCTCCGGTTAATTTTGGCGGACTAAGGAGGGTTAGGGTTGTGTACATGTATGTACGTATGTATGTACACTATGTTATCAAACCCATTGATCTTTTGTTGTCACCCTGTTCTTAACCTATGGCTATAGGTCGGATGTTGCTACTTATTAAGCACAGTACATTACTTTAAAAACCAGGACATTTTACCACATTCTATTAAACATAATTTCTACTGCAGAAAAACACACTGTATGTGTATTACTAACATGCAGGCAAGAGATTTGACTGGTCTTGACATCTGTACATGGACATGTACATTCATGTTTGTTCAACTACATGTACAGCATTCTCATCTCCTCTGTATCACATTTAAATCCCTTATTTACAGCTCAAGTGCATGGCCTCTACATTCATAATCTAGAAATACAGTGGGGAAAAAACCTGTGGTCAACGACCATTGGCACTTTTTTCTGTACCAAACATGTAGCAAAACCAGCTTTATTTAGACCTCAATTCTTAACAATGAAACTACCAACACTGATTGAGGTTGTTGGAAAACGCTGTCAAAGCACCAGGCTTTAGCTTTCTATGTGGTCAATGTAAACCCTGACTGGTTCAGAGCATCAGAACCTCCTCTTTTGTTGTATACAATGGGGGATTTACATGTGTACTGTGCTCACAGGGTAGTTTTTAATCCACTGGACCATTAAACCTAGCCCTCTTTGTGTATAGGTCTATGTGGAAAGGGTATTGGTACCAGTGAACCAGTGTAGTGCATATGAGCATGTGCTGATACAGTAAAGCATACCAGTTTATGAAAAGCAGACTAAATCATGCAAGTTTGTATACACAAAGTGTAAGATTCATTCCTATTAAGATCCACACAGGATGGAACCTCCTTGATATAAACGTTATATAGACTGCAGGTTGTAGTACCTAAAATAATTCACAGACAGCTCCAACTTCATGACATAAAATGTACACAAAAATTATCCAACAGGTTTTTCTGGATTTGTGACCATAAATCATTAATTTGAAGGAGCAAGCCTGAACATTTTTGAAAGAACTTATGAGTAAATTATTACACTTCCCAATAATCTACACCAAGCATTATATTTACAAACCAAACCCTCAAAACCTGCATTTAAATTTAGACACACCTCACCTGCAATGTTATTCAAACCTTGCCCTTTGCTCAAACACAGTGTGTTAAAAGAAACTTCTTTGACCACTACATGTATGTACCTAAATTGTTTATATTCTTTACAAAGATACAGTACACAAGTACATGTACCTCATTCATTCCATCCTTAAAAATGCAAACTTGCATTTTTAAGTATGGAGCAAAAGAATTACATTCTGAGCTTTAATGGGTTTTAAGTGAAACATTTTGCATTGGTTTGAAACTTCCATGCAAGTATCAATGTCACTGTGTATTATTTCAAAAGATTGATTTAAAAATACATACAATGTACAGGCCTATCAAGCAAATCAGAATAAATTTCACCAAAAATATTGCACATGAAAATTGTGTTTCATCCTCTTTTTGTGGCCCAAAAGCAAGACAAACTAAACTTAGTTTTCATCTGGCCATCCCCACTGCATGTACCTGGTTTGCCCTGTGGCCATTAAGGTGAAAGGCCACAATAGATCTTCAATTTGTATGCAAAACAGGATTTGGAGCCAAGGAGTAGAGAAATTTACATTAGCTGTGGACAGGATACACTAGGTAACATGCAGTGCATATAAAAATGTCTCTCCATGGTCTCTCTGGTGATAGCTACAAGGGGTTAGGAGAGCTGATACTGAATGCATGCAGAAGGTACAAGTAGAAATGTGGTACCTGGTTGCAAAAGAAAATGACAAGAAATCCCATTGATCACTCATATTAGAAGTTGACATTCTAACTCAAACAATTGAGAAAGGAACAATAGCCCTAGATTAAAATCCTTTGTCTTTAAGCACAATATACTGATTGAAAGTGGATTGAAATGCTCCAACAAATTAAACTCAGGACTGTGTTAAACATTTCTTAAAGAAATATTTTAGCCAACAAACAAAAGAATTGCAAAATTTCATTAGATAACTGATTTTGGCAATCAACTGAATTTTCTTATGAATTTTATTGCACTGCTAAAAAACAATGGCTGGTTGGAACAATTAAACAACTTTATTGTTTGTAAAACAATAGCAAATTTTAACATCTAGTCAATTAGCAATCCCATTGAATATTTTGTTCACAGTAAAAGTTTCAAATTTTTAAACTAAGTTGTATCTACATGAAGGCCTACATCTACAAAACTAAAATCTCTCTCCTCTTGACAGCCATGTAATTTCTATCTAAAAAAACAAATTAACCATAAATTCAAAAGCATAAAGTGCAAGGACATCACAGCCAAAGAAATTGTGTACCGGTATATCAAGTAGTGAAGGTAATCTCCTTGTCGATCTACATGAACATGTTCCGCATCCTTCCATAAACAAATCTTGCCATATTTTGTATTGCATTTCTTTATTTGTTCATCAAGTGTACATGTATATTAAAGAAAACAACAATTTGTTTAAATGAATGCAAGCGTAGCTGATTGAATCGCTAGACTGAGCAATTCACTCTACTCTATGACCAGGTATTATTTCTGCAGGGATTATTCACGCTTTTCACATCATAACGGATGAAGAACTGACTCTATTTTCTTCACAACCATTGACAGTTGAAGGTCTTCTAAGGGAACAGCAGACCTTGACAGTTCTTAACACCTGCAGTTTATACATCAATACAATAGTCTTTGGTAGAGGGCAACGTTAATGTAGTGGAAATGTAAAATTTAAGTATAAAATGGAGCTTTGAATTCATACACAAATGAATATTTCTGTATGTGCAATTGTTGGTGGGTTATAACCATTCAAAGATCCAGTACTTACATGTACATGTAAAACATGAACGATGTATGAAGAGTACACAAATATGAACATTTGACTCTCGTTTTACCATTCCAATGTTAGTTAACTGTCAACTGAGTTACAGACCATTTAAAATCACACCACTTTTGATTTTGAACAGTTGAGTAAACAGGCTGGCAATAAAGTGTGTCATTACTGTCTATTATTATGCATTGCAATTACTGTCTTTTAATGCATGCTATTTGGTATTCCACTGGGTGCTGACAGTGCCTTTGTTATTAAAATCCATTTGAATGACATTGAGTTAAGACAGCATACTGTGCACTGTTTATTAAAAAGTATCTCTGATTCAAATGATATTAAATGAACAGTACTATATGATATGGAAGAATTTCAATGCAACTTAACCATTTAGGTTTGCAGTGTGCATGTCTATTGATTTCAAAATGAAATATTTGACTTTCATAATTGAAGCTGGAATCAGCGAAATTAACATCTATTAAAAAGTTTACATGTATTTACCATTCTTTTACAACCCATCAAAATACATGTACGTAGCAACAGATTACCAGCTAAAATCACATGTCTAGGTTTTTTTTCCAAATTAAAAAAAAAAACTTTAAGGCATGCTGAATCTAGACCCAAATTTTGAAAGTTTGGACTCAGCATGCTGGATTGAAACAAGGCCCTCAAATGTTTTTATAAATTTTTTCTTTGGTATTAAAAGCCCAACTGTGTAATCGGGGCATTCTACATGGTTCCTTTGTACAAATCGTTACTGGTTTTTTTTTTTCATTTTCATTCTTTGTATACATATATCGGTTGTAATTCACATGCATCAGGCCCGTAGTCGGCAAGTATTGGCCTGATATTAACCTAACTTGTGCATGGAGAGAACCCTGCATGTAAATTGCAATGCACTGTTTGGTCCTTTTTTGTACTTGAATATTGCAATAAAATATTATAAAATCTACAATCTAGACACTGAGTAAAAAGTTGAAGTGCATCCCATCCCTTAGTTTTTTTGTTTTTGATTCACTTCTTCTGATTATTCTTAGCTAGTATGCCTCAAGGGCTCAGGTCAATGAACTGGACATCAAAGCAATCACTGGAAGTAACAACATTAATTGCCTGGGTGATGTAAAAAATTAATATTGCTAGTGGCAAACAATATGTAAATCTTTGGCTATGTTACAACCTCAACAAATTAACATGTTTTCCCATTTTATTTCTCATGTTTTTACTAACAGCTTATGAAGGGAAAGTCTCCGCCAATTTGGTTATTAAACATTACCAATTTAATGTGAAAGAAAGAGAACAAAACTGTTCTAAACTTTAAGTATAAATTATTAAAAAAGGATTAGTAGGGATAAAAAACATAGGCCTAATTTTTTTATTTTAGTCTAAAAGCTAACTGTTTATGAAGTTAAATATTTACCTCTGAAATGCAGTCATTTTCAAAAAAACTGTATCTGAAAACCTATAAAAATGCAATCAGCTGATTCCAGTTACGACCAAAATTTAGTTTACATGCTGAAAATTGTGTTCACTATTTTTGCCTGACTCACACAACAGATTAAGCCCACATTTTCACAGATTGTTATTTAATATATTGTACGGTTGATCACACAAAACATGAACACTGTCTGTGACTATTTTTTCAGTTAGAGGTACCAATCCTTTGATCAAAATGGTTAATTGTTTCAAATGGTTTGCTCTTTGCACTAATCACGCAGTAATTTTAATGTAGGTAAAAAAACCTGTAATTGGTTATGCTTTATTTGTGTGAAATATGAGGGCCAAGTTATTTTTATAAAAAGGCAGGCCTTGAACTTTGCTTTTGAAGGGGCACAGCAATTTTCCTCTGGTAGTGGTAAGGGGCACTCTATGAGGAAAATGTAAATTTGTATTGGAACTTTGCCAAGGGCACCACAGCAAAAGCACAGCACCACAGCAAAAGCACAGGGCACCACAGCAATTGCTGTGGGTGCCGTGGGTTATTTCTAGGCCTGAAAAGGTGTTGGGTTGTTTGCAGTAATTAGACTCACACATTTAAACAAATGTTCCACAAAAATTAATAATGATACCTCACTGTTGTGACTAAAACAAATTGGTGTTCAACTATTGACTTTTGAGTGTGGTAAATATTCTATTGAATTTCAAAGTACACTAACCCATTAGAAGGAGGTAAATCTTCTCTTAGCGCTTGTTTAAAAAAAAAGGGTTTCCATGTTGAACTTCGTAAAAAGTTCTCTCATTTATATTCTGGTCTTGGAAAATAAATTCTGGTCTGGTAAAAAATTTGAGCTAAAAGCCCCACAGTCTTGTGGAATTTGACCCCAAATTCAAGCCCATCATCATAGAATACAATCTCCAAGAACTTGCTTAGCACTGTTCATTGTCTGGTAAATAGTTTAAACCCACTCCACAGTCCTCTGTGAACTTATTTTTTACAATTCACACTTTTAAACAAGTTTCTTACTGAGCAAAACTAAATTCAGAAAGTATTGTATTGTGGACATTTCATTGAAATATGCACATGTGATATACTTTAGATTCCTTGACTTTCTTGACTGTCACATGTAGTGGTAGGAATATTCAAGTTGCTAAATCGTAACCCTTCTTCCTCCAAACTGTCAGGAGGATGGAGGGTTACGATTATACATGTATTATAATTACGATTTGATTTACACCAAAACTTTTAAAGGACATTTTTTTAAATACCTGTGAGATTCAACTGTTTAAAATGCATAAATAAATGGCTTATGCAGCGGGGTTATAAAACTACTAGTATTGCTCATTTTACCCCTCAATTGTAGAATATCAACATTGGAAACAACCGCCATACAATATAATAAATTATTTCAAAAGTTACATACTTCAAAATACACACCAAGTAAAACTAAAACCAACTCAATCAGGTAATTAATTTGATGTAAAAGTCTCTTTATATACAACCAACAATCAAGTGGGCAAATATTGATTATAAAGTATAATAAAATGGTATATGATTTTTCATGATCACTTAAGAAGAGAGCAGCCTGCTCAAAAAAAGAGGTATGTTTTAAAAACAAATCCTGTCAATTAAATACTTAACTCCAATACAATAAATAGTAATAATGCAATCCAAAAACAATAAACGGCGAGTAACTAATAATAATATTGAATAAAGTAACTCACCTGTAATAAATTTAATCCAAGTTCTGAGTCCACAATATATCTGAATCTCCTATTTAACACCTTAACTTGACGGAGCAAAGTTGCATCCAGATTGGTGTCCGCATCAGTGGCCCTGCTCTGCACCTTGCTTGCAGCTCCGCCAGGCTGGTGCAGAGTTGACGCCAATTCACGCAATAAATCAGGATTGTTGAAGTTAATTTGTGTCTTTTGGAGGTTCTTGTCACTACCTCTCTGCTTGTTGGTTCCAGTGTTTGATTCTCTGGCTTCACTTTGAATGGACTCAGCAGAGGCGAGAGACGGGGAAACTGCCGTCGTAAACATGACAGAACCACACAGCAGTACAACAATGAAACTCACTAACTCACAAGACGTTGACGCCATTTTGATGCCACACACAAACCCCGACCGACAAGCCTCGAATCACGGTGGCTATTCTTTTCGCAATGGTGAATATCTTACGGTTTTTCACCTTGTGATCATCATTAAAATATATCTCTCGTACTTTCTGTATTCACATGTTGAGACATTGTTGCTAAAAAGTGCATCTAGACCCCCAAAACGCCGTAACGTTAACTTACGCCCGACCTCATCTTCGAAACCAAAGGAGCTTACTGTGTTAGCGGCATTTTTGCATGCATGATTAGTTTTGCATTTCAATGTCAAAGGTCGGCATTTCTTATCCCACAATTCCGTATAATTTTCAAGATGGCGCTGTTCATTAAACTTACGAAATGTGGTGCTCGTCAACTTCTTCATCGACAGCTTCTCAACTTTTCAGCGTCAACCATGCCTCTTACCGCTAGATTGTCTGGTAAAGTTGGAAGCAGGTCAAAATATCCACCATTATCAACACAGTTACGGAAGGCAACAAGAGATTTCCATTCACAAAGTGGTAAAATGACTGTTCACCGTGTTACTGTTTACCGACTGTGTTGGGCGCAATCTTTGGAGTTGTCCTTTTTCCAAATTCGCGCAGTGTGCCAATATGTGACGGCGCAATCTTTGTTTCCTTGCATATTTTGAAATTTGCGCAGGATAGCTCGGGGCAAAAAACTCCGAACACCGCGCGATCTCACTGTTAATGTTTGGCGCAATCTATGAAGTTGTCCTTTTCGAAATTCGCGCAGTGTGCCATTTTGTGACGGCGCAATCTGTGTTTCCTTTAATGATTTTGAAATTTGCACAGGATAGCTCGGGGCGCAAACTTCGAACACCGCACGATCTTTGTCGTTTAACCATAATTCTCACCATTTGTCGTTAAATATAACAAATTTCACGACGAAGGAAGGTAATATACGTTAAGAAGATGTTAAGTTCAAATGGTATTTTGCTGGATTTTAACTTCTGTCTGAAAACGTGGAAGTGATACTTTACTTTTGCTCAAAAACTTTGGAAGATTGTCTCGAGAGATAGGCTCACAAATACTAATATCTTTTAAGGCACTAGTGTCACTGTGTTGTCAACTCAAAACATGGGACAATCGCACTGGCAGATTCCCGTGTCAGATAACTTGTTGATAAACTTTCTTTTAAAATAGAAAAACTAATTTGAAAATTTGTTTACAAGACAAATGAAACCCTATTTTGTCTGTTTGTTTGTATGTTTGTTTGTTTGTTTTTGTTTGTTTTGTCAGACTGGCGATGATAACCGCATCAGCAATTTTTTAAAAAGCCGCCTCTGTGTCGATTTCGTGCCTCAGCCACGCAACTTCTATTTATGTGGAAAAACTTTAGTTCAAAATTGCGTGCAAGCAAGTTTTAAAATTGCTTGCGCGAATTTTTTAAAAGGCCATCTTCAAAGATTGCGCCCAACATCACCATTTGTCATGAAATATTCGCTATTTATTGGTATTATTATGAAGGGAATACGTTAAAAGGGTAAGTTCAAAGTAGTATTCTGCTGGATTTTAACTGTCTGAAGCAATACTTTCATTAAAAAACTTGGAAAGAATGTGCAGAAATCGGTCTGCTCACCACAAACTGTAAAGTTCAATTTCACAGGACAATCGCGCTTGCAGATTCCCGTGTTGGATAACTTGTTGGTAAGCTTTCTGTTAAAATAGGGAAAACCTTTTTTAAATTTGTTTGCAAGACAGTTGCATCCCGTTTTTGTTTGTTTGTTTGTTGTTTTTTGTTTTTGTTTTTTTAGACAGGCGATGACAACAACCGCGCCAACAATGTAGAAGCCGCCTCTGTGTAAATTTTGTGCCTCAACCGCCCAATTTGTATTTGTGTAGTTCACAATTGGCTTGCGCGAATTTTTTAAAAGGCCATTTTTAAAGATTACGCCCAACAACTGCAGTGGTGCTAGTGCTAGCTTATATCACATGGAGCTAGATCAATAGATTGTGTAAATGACTTAGAATAGGGAGTTCGGTAGTTTTTGCATTTTTCATCACACCTACAAATTTGGTATTAAAGGAAAGCTTGTTTAAAAAAAAGTTCACTGGTGCTTAAATCAGCTTGGAATCATAGCTTAAAATACAATGGAGTTTTGCCATTTTAAAGATGAAAGGATGCCCTATTTTGTGTCTGTAATTTTCAGTTAGGCCAGATTCGGTTAGAAGTTACCTGTATTAAACAAGACGGCTTGATAATCATGTAGTAGCACGGGACTGAGTATATGTACACAAAAATAAGCATAGCACCAACTGAGCTACGAACCCACAGCAATTGACCCAACCACCAACCTGATGATTTTGTTTAGGACCTTTGAGGCATAACTTGTCTTGAATTTGTGTCATTTTGTACAGGACCTTTGAGGCATGGTGACTATGAGTATCAAGATCCCAAATCACCAGATGAAATGTGAGTATGAAATTACTAGCCAGGGACCAATTTTGTAAAACATGTAAGCAGAGGTTTTTTGCTTATAGGGACTCATTAGCAGAATTTCTATTTCATCAGCCCTGCTTAGTGTTACTTGTAAGCAAAGCACTTACACACAACTCTCAGCCAATGATAGGTCTTCCTTTAACCTCAGTGAGGGCACTGTTTGGGTATTGTGACATCATATGCAAGGGGTCTATTAATTGTGAATGTGCATAATAAGCACAAATATTTGCTCACTCAAAAACTTTGTGAAATTGGCTGTAAGTTATATCAATTGTGTTTTAGGTTTAATGTAAAGTGCTTCACTATGCATGAATGTTTGTTTTCTCTCCCTTTACAGTGTAAATATCACATATGTGGACAGAAGTGGAGAGAATATTCCAGTACAAGGAAAAATAGGAGATAATGTTATGTATTTGGCACACAGACACGACATAGAAATTGAAGGTAAAATTCTTATGAATTTACACATTTCAGGGGTCTTGTTTTTTTTAATGATAAACACTACAAAGTCAACAGTTAATGTTACTCTAAAACAACCTCGAAACATTGCAATTCTTGTAAACAAGAAGTAGCAATTGCAAATTTGTATCAACCAAAGAGCGGTAATAGCCAAACATGTCCACCCTAGCAGGGTCTGTCCTATAAAAATTAAAAGCAACCTATATTTGTTGAGGATCAAGTATAACAAGTTGAACTTTTAACCAGTCGGATGTTTCATTCTGGTCAATTTTGTGTTTGTGTTTGGAAAAGTTGCATCTTTCCGGAAAAAGGATTACTCAATCTTAGATGAAATCAGTGTAAACAATGTTTTTTCAAACCAGTGTTGATTAAACCTTAGTTGAACAGAGCATACTGTAATCTGCTAGCGTCCTCTATATGATAAGTTGCCACAATGAGTGGAAGGAAACACTGACAAAGGAATGGCTACAACTAAGATGCCATCTTCTTTCATAATAAACAACAGATTATGGTCGTGTTTGAATTGATGGCTTTGGCAGTGGCTATGGCCAGAATGCCTAAAAGTCATATTCTTCAACTTTGTCATTGGAGCCAACAGCCACAGCTGTAGCTGAAGTCACTTAATTCAAACACGGCCTGAGACTCGTACAATAGAACAAGATACTTTGATTAGTAGCCATGCATTGCTCACAAAGTGAGTGATTCTCTCCTGAACCATTGTTGTTATTTTGTTGTAGGTGCATGTGAAGCATCGTTAGCATGCTGTACCTGTCATATAGTGTTATCAGAAGAATATTATAACAAACTACCAGAGATTGAAGAAGAGTAAGTATGTTCAAATGTTCTAACTGGTTACATACAGGAATTTTGTTAAAAATTACGTTGTTTAATTTTTTTTAGGTTTCAGACTAAATTGAAAATCTAAATTTGTTTTATTAGCAATTGAGTTGTTCAAATTTATCATTGTGTTGTACTTGGGAAGATACGGGTGGGAATGTGTTTGTTACAATGCAATCAACCCCTGAAAGTACATGTAATGATATTTCTCAATTCAATGTTTGTTTTGGGTTGTGGGGTATTTCTGGATTATTTTATCGGAATCATGTTGCATGTTTTTTCTTCGTAACATACTTACACCCCATAACTGTCTAGGTATTTAGAATGAATCATGTAAAAGTAATAAAGTTAGAAAGATTTAAATGACATTAAATTGCTCTCATAACTCTTTTGTTTTGTTTTTTGTTTACCAATAGTTCTGTTTTCAGATTGTTCATCTTAAGAAGTTAATGAACTATTGTGAAATGTCAATTTGTCTTAATATTTAACCATTGTACAGGTAACAAAACTTCCACAAATAGAACTTCCTCATGCTGACACCATCTCTGAGATTGTGTTATGAATCACAATCATGGCTACTGCCTTCTAGCCTCTGTTTGGTTCTGCTAAGTTGAATGGGAGAACAACAAACGTGGCTTC
>CM021538.1:232183-246051 GCA_010994315.2 Pisaster ochraceus | reverse complement strand
AGCGGCTACAAGCGACTTGTACCAATCTGCCTCAAGCAGCTACAACCGACTTGTTCCAAACTGCCGTTAGCAGCTACAACCGACTTGTACCAAACTGCCTTTAGCGGCTACAAGCGACTTGTTCCAAACTGCCTTTAGCAGCTACAACCGACTTGTACCAATCTGCCTTAAGCAGCTACAACTGACTTGTACCAATCTGCCTTTAGCAGCTACAACCTTAACCTCCTATTTTCAACCAAAACAGTCAAAGTAAAGGTCATGTCCTGAACTGGCAATTTTCAGTGTGCCACTTTTTAACATGCTGTCCATCCTTTCTACAAAACACAATTTTTCTTTAATATTATTTTCTGGACAATTTTGGTGGGGAAAAACAACTTAACAAACAAGAAAAATTATTTTTATCTTAAAATAATCATTAATCTGTAGACATTGGTGGTTTAGATTTTGCATCAAATTTCGGTGAAACTCAAGCAAATTGTTAGTCTTTAAATCTGATGTTTAAATATCTATTTTTACATTTAAGACATTTACTCTAAAATAAGGGGGTTGTGGGTTTGAATCCTACCCGAGTAGCCTGTAGATTTGTTTCCACAGTACTCTAAAAGCACTGAGTATACAGTACTTATCAGACATTGTGGTAACGATAAACCTAAATATTGGTCTGTATATTTGTTTATATTTGACTGTGCAGAGCTTTGACCGTTACCGTGCCTCCAAGATGGTGATGGATTGCTTATTTATGTTTGATGATGCACCAATGACCAGAATGTCAGTTGCCATATGTTCTATTCTGGCTGCCAAGATATCTACTGAGCAAACAACATTGCTAGGTACCAAACGAAACATGCAGGTAATTGTGAAACCCTCCTCAGTGCATTAACTAAGTCTGACAGCTTCAAATCCTCTTGCTAAGTTCAAACAAGCTGCCTCTTTTAAGAAAGCTGCATTTCGCAATATACCAGTGATGTGATGCTGGCTGAATGGAGTATGAGTAGAAATGCACCTCTAAAACCCAGTCCATATGTCATGGGAATGAGAACCAAATTTTGACGTCACAATTCTATATTCACAACAAATATTTCAAGTTACGCGAATTGTTTATTATGAATTCGTGATGTCAAATTTAACTTTGCAAGCATGAACTGGGCTTTAGTCGTGTGCAGTCTTGCAGGGCTGACTTTGACAAATTGTTTGTTGTGAATTTGAGATGTCAAATTTGGCTTTGTAAGTATGAACTGGGCTTTAGTCGTGTGCAGTCTTGCTAGGCAGCTGTTCATGGTGTGAAGGGCTTAATGAATCATTCTGTTATCATTTTTTTTACCAACTGAAGATGGACTTTTGTTCTTATAAATAGAGCATTCTTTATAACCAGCAGTAAGAAAGGATATTGCAAATAATTTAGTGGGAATGAGAAGTTGATTGATTTGCATAATTTTGTTAGTGCAATAAACAGTAAAGACTTAAAAATAACGGAAGTTTCTACGTAAATTCAAGGTATTGAATATCCAGTCAACAAAAGCACCAATCATTGTTTATAATTGTATGGTTAACTTGAAGTAATTTATAACTGGCCGGATCCGAATCAAGTGACTTTGACTATGGCTATGGCATACTACAGCAATCTAGCCATAGCCACTACTGAAGCCTGTATTAACCATTATCTTTCCTGTTGTCACTCTGTAGAAACTTCTTCAGATCGTCAAGATGAAAGCCGACTCCTTATCAGTTGATATCACTCTCAAGTTTACGTTAAGTGCATTATGGAATCTGACCGACGAGTCACCATCTACATGTGCTATTTTCCTTAATGAATGTGGATTAGATCTCTTCATTGATATACTAGAGGTAAAACAAAATTACATCATCTACACTGTATAAATGTTTATCAAAATGCAACCATTTTGTTGGTTGTCACATACAATATAAAGTAATATTGATACATAAGTAGGATTTGAAACTTTTCATGGTGGAGAAAGAATCTAGTAATGTTTGCTGTAACACCATGTACATGAATATGATTTAAAATGTTGCATGGTGAAGAAACAATCTAGTATGGTTTGCAGTAACACCTTTTACATGAAATATTTCTCTATGAGTTGTGATTCTAAAAAGAAGCGGTAGGTAACAACTTGAATTGTTACACCATCGTTGAGTTGTTAAACACCTGTTCTTTTCAGAACGGCCACAATTCAAAGAGAGAAAAATGTACATGGTGTTACTAAAAAACCTTTATAGATTCTTGATATTAAAAAATGAATTTATTACACTTAAAACTAACTTAGGTATGAAATGTCATATTTGATCAAACTTAGCTGAAATCTGATCATATGGTGAATTCTTTTAACTTCTTCAGGCAAGAGAGATAAACTTTAAGACAGAGTGTAACAAAGCTTTAAAAAATTAGATGAGGAGTCTCCAAATCATGAAAGCTCATCTTAAAGAAAACCAGAGGTTTGAAATAAATGCACTCTGCCACCAAACACTTCTCTATTCATGTAAAAGTATCCGAGTGTTGGACATAATGGGAGGTTTGAGTGACAAGGAATACTGCATGTATATTTTTTTATCCCATGACAGATATTTCCAGAGCAAGCAACATTGCAGACAAAGGTGCTTGGACTCATCGTAAGTATTACAACATTATTTACAAGAATATTCAAGGAATAATCAAAGCAGGTCTGTGACTGTACTATGAAGTCTCACCTCGTAACTGCACGCACGCGTGCGCTTTCCATAGATTTAATATGGAGGGAGGGTGCGCACGTGCAGTAACTGGGTGAGAGTTCATAATTCCATGTACAGCCACAGGCCTGCTTTGATCATGACAACACAGTCCATTTAACATATTAGAGTTTCCTTAGTAGAGGTTCTTAGTTTACAGTTCTGTGCTCAGAAGATTTTGTTTTCTTGAATATTTTGCAACAAACAATTCAAAAAAGCTGTATTGCATACAAAGCAGGCCTTATATTCTTCATATTTAATCTGGTTTCAGTTTTTTGTGGGCCCTCAGAAAATCAGCAAGATTGTTATTAAATAGCCTGAAAAGGCCTAAAAACGAAAGAGCCGTTGTTTTGGTCTTGATGTTTAAACATTTTGTGGTTCATTTCTGAAAACCCCCCACAGAATTTGGTTTAGTAGATGAGATCAACGTCCATTGGTTTTGTTCATATGCAGTGAGATCCTGATTTGATGTTGTTATTTCTGATTAATTTCTGGTTCTTTTAGAACAACATTGCTGAAGTAAGAGAGTTAAGGGGAACATTACTGAGATCTGACTTCATTGGACATTGCAGGTACTAACGCCAAACTTGTTGATTGTATGTCTATACTACAAAACCATGGTTAACATCCTTATGTGCATCTGCTTTAATGAAATTCACTGTGAAATGCAAGGTGAAATTCAATGTTAAATCTGATGTGAAATCCTTTGTAAAAAAACAATGCGAAAGTCACTGACAATCCCTTTGTGAAATCTATTGTTAAACTTAATCGAAACCTGTATTGGCATAACCGTAAGTAAATCACTCTGTATCATTAAATGTGAAATTTATTATGAAAGGCTTGTTAAAGCCACTTTCAGTGGTTCAGTTTACAGACTGTATAAGGAGTTTGCAAACTGTTTAAAGGCACAACTTAATTGAAGCTGTTAGATGAAAGGTTTGAAAGTTGCATGCTTAAAAAACATGTAGAGATTGATGGTTTGTGGAACAATATCAAATACTCTTGTGAATAATGTGTTGTTTTAAAAATGTTTTAAAAATGTTCTTGGTCAAGCCTTTACATTCTAAAATACAGTATTAGGTAAAGTCAAAAAGAATTTGGTTTGCAGTAAATTGAAGAATGTAAAGTTTGACAAATTTAATTTGGTGTCATGAAATTATTACAGATTTGATTAGCTATAGATCAGGCCTTTCTAACTTCCTATGCACGTGTCCTGGTCCTGAACCAGTGTTTTCTGCCAGCAGTCTGTGAATACAGGGCACTATTTATGGACATAATAGTCACTTGGATTCCTCTAGTTTACCCTTTTCACCAATATCACACGCAACTGCTACTGCCATGCTCGCCATTTTGGAAGAAAACGTGTAGCTTGTAGACACCAGTCATCTAAAAAGCACACTACACTGTATAATGCCCAGGAACATTGACTACATTATGAAAATGACGTCGGTTGAATTGGTACAATTGTGTGGAGAAAATTCTTTCTATCTATCCATACCATGATGGTCCTATAAGAGATTTACATCACTGAACTGAAGTGTTAGCGATTTGGCTTCTGGCTGGCACCCCAAACAAAGATATTGACAGAAAAGGGAGGCTTCCAACAATAGGGCTTGATAGCTCAGTTGGTAGAGCGCTGGCACGTCTATCTGGAGGTCACAGGTTCAAGTCCCGCTCTTGTCAATTTTTCTTTGTCAACCCCCAAAAATTATTTAAAATGTACCCAGTCGGTTCCCCTTGTGGTTTATTACTTGCTATTTGGATTACATGCATGAAGCAGACAGCTTTTCAAGCATATTTACTCTGTGCTTGTTACAGGACTCTGTTAGACAGTAAACAGATTGAAGTCAGTTACTTTGCTGCTGGAATCATCGCACATCTTCTTAATGAGGGCCCTCAAACATGGAAACTTTCAATGGTACTAAGGACTGAGCTGCAAGACTCATTGGTAAGTATCAGCATATCTAATGACTGAAAAGGTTTTGTTAAAGGAAAAATACAGGATTGGCTTTTGAAGGAGTAGATTCATTCCCATCCTTTAGTTTTTAATAAATCACTATGAAATTTCATGGAAGTTCAAGTTGTGTTTTAGTGAAATTTGTACAATTGGTGTATGTTTGACATGGATTTTGTACATGTATATATGTATGCTTATTTTGATTGCTGCAATAGAAATAAGCTACGATGGTTTTGATGGTCTTGAAATGCTATTTTCTTTACTTTGCCAGTATTTCAGAAATAACTATTTCTCAGGGGGATTGGTGTTGTATGAACTTTATAACCAGTAAGATTTTAGATTAAAAGTAAGTTTGAAACACTAGTTGTTTACACACAAAGGTGTATAGTTTATTAACATAAGTAGTTAGTATGGATAAAATGATGACCCTCCACATGCAGACAAGAATTAAATAGTTTATACTACAGTCACATTTAGCCATTTCACTGATGTTACATTTTATTAGCAATGCAGGAGGTTTGGCATGCTGCAGTACTATGCACATGTAGGATTCCTACACATAGCGCCATCCGATAATGCATTTCAGTGCGCGTTTGTGCAGTTCTAGTAACGTGTGTGCGTGAAGTGTGTGTGACATGTGTGTGTAAGTACTCCAGCACGGCAAGCAATACAATAGTACTATCATATGAGAAGTATGAATTGCCATCTTGGATGTCACAGGATTACTTCTTAATGTGTTTGATCCCAACGTCTTGTCTGTTGCAGCATAAGAACATTCTTGCCTGGAAGAACCCAGCTGGTGAGATGGTTGCATATCGTTCATTTAGTCCATTCTTTCCATTACTCAAGTGTGATATCACAGAAGTACAACTGTGGTCTGTCTGGGCCATGCAGCATGTATGCACAAAGAATGGTGAGTACTTTCTTGTCCTGGTGGAGTAAAATTCCAAATATTTTTGTTAGATTCTGTGGAACATTTAGTCACCTACCAAAAGACCTTGTGGGTGATGTCATACAACCTCCATTTAAAAATGCACAGCTGTGTATGCACGGTGCACATGATGGGCCAATAGACTGTGCACGTCTCGCGCCTATTCAAACATTGGGACTCAGTAAAGTGTGCAAGTTTGTTTCCTGTACATGTTTTAAAGCAATGTAAGTTGGACCAAGGTGGTCTCAAAATATTTCTATAAAATGGTCTATAAGCAACCTCCCTTTGACCTCTGTGTACATAATGGTCTATATCAATGTCCTTTTAGTTATTCTGTCGACTCATTCAAATGTTATTTTTCAGAAGGTAGTTTTCTTTGATATCTTTCAAAATGAAGAGGTTAATCTTTAGATTGTGACAGATAAGTGTTGTCCCATAAGTTTATCTGTTTGGTCAGGAGTTCCAGTGATGCAGTACTTGCTGGAAAAAGTCAATACCCTGAAGGTTTTTAGAATGAGTTTTAATAAGTCTTGTCACACAAGGCAATTTATAAAGGCACCTTTCAGGCAACCAACTGCACTGTACACAAAAGGAACACTTTGGCACCAGTTGTTTTCTTTTTGAAGATTGCCTGGAACTGATTGACTGTAAACTGCTTCTTTTGACATGCGCGATGAGTATCTTGCATTTTAAATTACCTATTTAAAACATGATTGTAATATGTGATATGTTGACCTTTGACCTATAGCTTCTCGCTACTGCCCGATGCTGGTTCAAGAGGGCGGTGTTGAGCTACTGAGTGACATGGTATCCAATCGACAGCTTCATGCAGATGTGTACGCAGTGGCTAAGAGTGTACTGGACACAGTAGCAACCAGTAATAGTATCTGTTAATCTACCAGTCTCCTCATGGTATATACCTAGTTCCAAAGGACCCTTCAAAACCCAACTTCATGGTTTGTTTGATTTCTGAGGATTGCACTTGTAAACTGATTATGCTTTACATAGGATCAGGCATACCACTATAGTCAGAGGGCAATCGTTTGGGTGCTGAGTTGCTGAATGGTGTTGGATTTTGTTAGAGTGAGGAAGGATCCTAGTAGATCACTCGTGTGAGTTATAGGTTTAATTCAACCACTGCTATGGTATGTGTGTGTTTTCAACTATGTTAAGCCACTGCAGGATGAAGGCCTTTTTAATGTCTTCATATCTTATATGGTACCAATTTACAAATGTACCTCCAACCTTCCATGACAATGATGTCATAATTCAATATCAGAACCACATAAGTTCATATCGTTGTGTTAATGCTACGACATCACACCTATAGATCATTCACCTCGTTTACAAAAACAGTGACCTTGTACGTTCCAAGGCATTTTCTGGCAGGCAAGGTACTGCACATTTTGTACCATAATTACAACATGAAATCAAATACTAAAAAAAAAAGCAAAATTTGAAATGTGCCCCTTTTTTTCATACAAAAAGTTGATAAAAAAGTTTACATTGCATTTTCCATGGAATGTAATTTTTCATAGTTTCTTCCATCAAGCTGCATGGTTGCAGGAAGTCCAGGCTCTGTGGCTCTTTTGTAACAAGTGATATCATAGATTGCATGGTTTAGGTTCACAACCCTAAAAAGACTCATTGTATACTTTATACAATAATAACACCTGGTACTTCCCTACAGAAATTTGACAAATCAATACATTTTATTACTTGGTCTATTAAAATGGATTTTACAGAATTGAAACATTTTATAATCTTCCTAAACTATCTTAGGTATACATGTAAATGTACTCACATAATAAATGATGCTGAGATACAGCTTGGATCCTCTCTTCTACAAGATACAATGCACAAAAAAATTGAGATCTGTTTTTAAACTTTTGTGGCAATATATTGATGGATGAATAAGTATGAACCGTATACAGACTCTGAGATTTCAAGATTTTGCCAAGAAATCCTCCAATCATGCAATAAGAATGTTAACTCACTAATGAGTTACCACCCAAGATCTTAAAACCCACTCTGAAGTACTAAGCAATACTGAACGCCTAAATTCACAAATATTACACAACAGGTATTAAATAACAGGTATTAAATAACAAATAATACCACAAATATTACTGGATGTTAAAAATATTCATTTTAATATTGACAGTTTTCATCAATGTGGAAACAGAAACTGAAAATGACAAATTCTAAGCCAAATTTGAGATATATAAGATGTTGAAGAGGGAAAAAGACATTCGATAACATTGGCATTTATTGGTAGTTTTTTTTTTTTTAACAAGTAAATTAAAAACTTTTCATGGTCAGAAAACACAGTTATGTGTACAATTTCTGAATTAAACTTTTTTTTAAATGCATATCAGTAAAGTTGAGGACATGTTGGTGTTTCAGTTCAGAAAGAAACTACAAGATTCAAAGAGTAGTTTGTTTAGATTGCTGTAGATTCTTTAGAATATGTACTATGCTTACTAAAAGATATACAGTTACTTTCTTCCCTTATGGAGAGTGGGCTCCATAGAAATAATGTGCAATGTTAGAAATTAAATTTGCATACTGTCAGATAAACGTTCTGCCTTTAAAGACAAGCGGTCAGTGGATTCAGGTGATGCCTTTAGTTTTGCAGTTTACTTGCACCTAACTTCATTAAAATGTGGTCACAAATTAAATAATTTTTAGGATATAGCAAGTTGGAAACTCAAAGATCAGAGTGTATGAATGGTGTATAAATATGATAAACTGTGACACTTGACTTGAGCCAGTGATTTATTCTAATAAACTCATAATATTCATGGTTATTGTTTTAAACAACAGAATTTTAATGCACACTTTTTATTGCAATTTATTTTAAGTTAATATTAATTTTACAAATCCTCTTATAACATGATTTTTGAATTTGTTGGATTGTGTAACTCAGAAGATTGGAATAACTTTGCATTAATTCTTTAAAATGTCTGTACTTTTGTAGACCAGTCAGGCCCCAATTTCACAAAGCTTGCAAGCACAAAAACTTGCTAAGCACAGACAAATCTTAGCTGAATCAGGTTACCAGTCAATATTCCGTAAAGTTTACATTGTTGCGACTGGTTCCCCACTCAGTTTCTGCTTAGCAATTAAATTTGCTAAGCATTTTTTTGTGCTTAACAGCTTTATAAAAGTGGGCCCAGGCTGGTTGTGTTGTATCTTCCCTGATTCAAAGAATGCGACTAGCAATTTTCTAGATTCCACAGTTTTAATTAATTTCAAACCAGAATCAGAGCAAAATGAAGTTAATAAGCATGGCGAGAGCTAGCAAACCTAGGCCATGTCGGAAGTAGTGGCTACAGCTACTGCTATGGCTAGGTTTCCTCTTCATCATAGACTGAAGTGTAGGACGTCCTTAGCAACAGCCTTAGCAGCAGTCATAGCCGTAGCTGTAGCTACCAATTTGGATACGGCCCTTTGCTCAAGTTCATCAAATACTGAGATTCAAATTACCATATTCATTGTTGCCATAGTAGTTTGTTTTGTGACATCATATTTTGCTCGGTAACTATTTGTTAAGTCAACATAGTTTTTGTTTTGAAGATGATCAGAACATACTGATCCAAACATCAAGTTGTTGCATACCTGCTCTTTTCAGAATTACCACAACTCAAGGAGAGATTTATGTACATGGTGTTACTGCAAAAAAACTAAATTGTATCTACTATGTAAAGTTTCAAATCTGACTTGACTTAACATGAAGGTGAATCAGACTTGTGTTTTGGTGGCTGAGCTAGTCATGACACTTGATTTTGTCCTTGAGCAGGATACTTAACTAGAATTGCTTCTCATCACGCAGTAGAAAATGGGTACCTGCAAGGGTAGAGATGGTTGATGTGAATGATTAGCAATCTGTGTACCAATAGGATTACTTGTGTTAATAGTATGGTAAACATTCATGTAAGTATATTTTGCAAGTATGCATGTATCGTTGATTTCACTCTTAACTGTCTGTACAATGTAAATAATGTGTATATTCCATTGCACAGCATCATTCATCTACAGCTGTAGGGATGAACAAACTTGTTACTATTATTCTACATTTTTTGTCTGATATGGAGTCTGTAAATGTTTTATTGTTAAGTCAGAAGGTTGTATAATGATGTACAACCATGATACAGTCATGAATTTACATAATTGCAAAAAGCATGTTTTATTGGGAATGTATGCACAAAAACATTTGCATAAATACTGCATTGTTTTAGGAAATAATTACCCTTTGCCATAAGTACAAGATACCACCTTTTCTCTTACTGAATTAGACTTTATTGCACCCTTCCCAAATAGTTTCTAACTTTACACTTAAACAAATCTCAATTTTGAATCCAACTTGAGTTTATTTATCAAATTGTCATTGATTTTATCATCCTTACCAATCCAGCTGATCCTTCAATGGATTATTATGATCTTTGTTTCCCTTGAATTGGGCCTAAAGTTTGGAAGGTATTTTGTTTGAAAATGCTTGTATTTTACCATCATTGCTGCAAGTGACATTTTCACTGGAATTCTCAACAACAAATGCCTTAATATCAAAAAATGTAAAGTATTCTATGTTTACTCAGTGAATATCAGGCAGTGAATAAGTAGCATAATATAATAATATTAAAGGTATAATATATGGATAGGCAATTATAACGGAGTAGGCCGTTGTCAGATTTAAAATAAATTATCATTTTTGACTTGAACTTGTATGTCTTTGTTCTGATAAGTTTAATGAAAATGAATAGAAAATTGTCATATTTGATGTAACAGTTCATTATGGTGCCTTTATTGTTTCTGCCGCTGCCGTTTTACTGATAGTTTTATGTTGACTTTTCAGATTAATAAGGTGTGGAAATGAGCAGTGACATGAACATCAAGTTTTGTACATGACTGGAAGTGTTAATAACGTTAACAGGCCCTCTGTATAACTAAATAAACTGATTCTGTGTGAGTTTGGAGAGAGGTCATCCTATTTATTATCATTGACCGAAGGACCATGCTCAGCTCAATTTAGTTCAGGTTATTTCCACTCTATCAGCTGTCATTGGCTAAACAATACATGGTGCTTGGATTAAACAAGAAGGATCAAGTGGGGTAGAGGTCTCCTAAAAGCAAGCTTGTGGAGTAGAGACCCCCGGTAAATGAGTAAACAGAGTGTTTTATAAGGAACTTGACACAAAATAACAAGTTTGCACATTGTTACGAAGGAACACAGGACAAACACTTAATGAATTAAGAAATACACAACTGACCTTAGAAAAGAGTGGCATTGGATTCAATAGTCAATGTCTGCTGTAAATGCCCATGATATCTTGATTAAAAAACAATAAAATCACTTATCAAGTATTGACCAAAAAGGGACTAGTTTCATTTTCAAGAGTCATCTAGTGATGGAAAATTGTCGGTTTTCAATAAATATTCATTGAACCTAACTTGCTGTCTCCAAATGTGAATTTTTGTGACTGAAAATCAGGTCAGTATCAGACAATTTCAGCAAAGACCAGCTTTAAAGTTGCTCTGTCACTTTGGAATGTTTTCAAGGCTGGGGAGCATTGTTCCCTTCTGCCAGTAGTTTGGGTTGTGTCACCTGAAATGCAATGGAGTGGAACCATCAGTTGAATGGGTTTGTTTAGGTAGGTCTACTTGTGAAAATGCGAGTAATAGTCTGAATAAGCGTACAATTGCACGCTTCAGGCTGTAACAGGAATCTATTGAACTATTCTGGAACATTTTAGAGGGAGTAGAGGGCTATATTTACTTCCTCATTAAACCGATACACCATTGAATGAAGGAGGGTTTTAGATCAAGAACTCACCATGGCAGGTAAGTTGTTTTAATTTATTGCTCCATTGTTTGATACGCAGTGTAACCACTCAAATTAGCCATAGGCATGTTTCACTAGCATTGGAAGCAAATATACATACTATGCAGCAATATGACAGCTAAGTAAGCTGTTTTAACAAAACCACCAAACTAATCACTAAAAAATGCTCATCCACACACAAACAGGCATCCAATAAGTATTCTGTGATTTGTATAAAAGGCCTGATTTATTAATAATTGTCTTTTTAATACCCTAAGATGCAGATTATGTGTCCATGGATGATATAAGAAATGCTAAATCGGCTACCAGAAACCAAGACCCCCCATTTAGTGAAACAGACCAGTATGTGAGCATGGCTGCAGTCCTCGGAGCTAAAAAGATGTCTACAAGACGAAGCACGTCTCCAACTATTGAAGATGTCTACCAAGACCCACACTCTATTGTCTCGTCAGAAGAGAATGAATCTGATTTGGACATGCCTTCTTGTTCGGGGGCATCAGCCTCTGCGCATTCGTCTCTTTCTGGTGACAAGGATGAAGATTTACTTGACCTACCTGTAACTCGTAAGGTATGCAGCTTAAGAAATCTCATAATGGTCAAACCAACATCGAGGGAAAGTGGAATAAACAAACTTAATCGATCATATTTGTTCCCAACATTTAAATTTCTTTATGTTTCTGGTCAGTGCATCATTTCTATAGAGGGCCATTTTTGTTTTTAACTATTTTGGGATGGTGGTGCTTTGTTCTGGGATCATACTTTTCTTGCATGAAGATCTTTGTTTGATACTTTCCACATCAGGTGGTTGTACATCCGGGTCCTTCAGGTTTAGGGATGTCAATAGCTGGAGGTGTCAAAAGTCCGTTAGGATTGCTACCTGTACTTATCACTGATCTTGATCCTGGTGGACTCATTGAGAGTACAGGAGTTATCAAGGTAAGATGGTAGGCCTACATCCTTCCAAACGACAACAACTAACAAAACTGTTACCAAAGAGACGCCCCCCTTAAAACATTACATTTAAAGAAAGATGAAAAAACATTGACTTTTATTTTTGTTGCATGTCATATTCATTAAAAATCCACTTGGCAGCACAGAGCTGAATCTCAAATGAAACAAACATGATTATTTATGATTCTGGATGAAATATTAAAACCCAATTATTTTTTAATAATCTTTTTCTTCATTGAAATCCGGTCCGTTTTCAGGTTGGTGATAACATCGTAAGCGTAAATGGTGAGACGATGGTAGGGAAAACGCACCGGGATGTTGTCTTGGCCATCAAGGGGAGTGGTAGTTCACTCATGCTGGAAGTCATGGAATGTCCCGAGAATATTAAGAGATTCCTGTCATTTGATAATTAGTGTGATACTCAGTCATTCCTGGAAGCTTTTGTTTCTTGCTGTGCTTTCCTTTAGAGCAGGAATGTTTCAAAATGTTCAAGTTACGAATGTTGTCACATTGAAAGCTTTGCTGTCTATTTTAACCCCTGGTTTAAACTCATTTTATTGGAAATGCATTTGGCTCATCACTCTCAGATGGTATGCATCATTGTGTATATTATTGGTTACTTCAGTTGGAGTGAAATATTGCAGACCCAGGTTTGGTGTCCCCCAATTATCATTCTTCGTCTGACCTTGTCTGTTTTAGTGATGCAATAATGACACACAAAGGTTCGTTGACACCCGTTGAGATTTGTGCAACTTATTTAATTCCATAAATTCTCTCCGACATACGTTTGGGGAGTTGACATTTCTAACCCCATGTTTTTACAAAGATAATCCAACTAATATATTTTATCAGTTGAGGAAACATTGTTTGGAAAGTCCTTACATTTAAAAATACATGTATACATACATGTGTATACGTATCACAAATTTCAGAACAGAAATGAACAGAACCTTGACACCTTTTGTGTTATTCGTGTTCTGCAATTCATGATAATTTTACTGAGGAATGAAGCAGTTTCCACTTGCTTAAAAGCTATTGTGCAGCTGAAAATGCAATATTAATGTGTTAAAATTCCACTCATGTGTAGTACACCATTTGGTAGGCTTGTTCAATTTGTAATCTACATTTGGCCACTTATAGTTTAACAGCATTTTTAGATTTGGCTTCTTTTCTTATTGTTACATGTTGTATTGACATGTTCGATGTATGGAATTATAAGCGGCTAATATCTTAATCGCTCAATTACTAGATGAAAATACTCATATTTAGTATTAATGGCTGGCATTATATAGTGGCTTTCTATATAGCGCTCAAATCTGTCACTCAGTGACGCTCATGGCGCTTCAACATTATTACCCCTGGCCACTGGGCCATTTATTTCATTCCTTAAACCATCTCAGCTCCCTTGGGAGTACAGCCTGTGCTGCCAAAAATATAGCGCACTAAGCTAAATCAATCACAAGAAC
>CM021538.1:155808-176248 GCA_010994315.2 Pisaster ochraceus | reverse complement strand
TTCAGACAGATGTAATTTATTTCTCAGGAACATTTGTACCAGTGTAAAGCTTATGATAACTCAGCTTTGAGATTGAAATCATTCAGAACAGTCTCTGTTTTTTGTTTTGTTGTTTTTTCTTTTTTCTTTTCTTTGTCAATCGCCTGCCCATTGACCATTCGAGTAGGAGTGCAGTTGGGTTTGAACCATGTTCAGTTATCTATGTTTCTTTTTTCTGCAGGCTGTTGATTTATTTATTTTTCTCCAAAATGATTAAAGCTTTTTAAAGAGGCAAACACCAAAATAGGATTAAATGTAACATGTAAATTAATTATGTTGTAAACCGACCTATATGATGACATTTATTGGATAAGATTAGCTTCATCTGCAGTGTGTATGCCAAAGATCACAATTGGAATCAGTATGAGACGTGATGGCAATGTGAGTTTTTATGCAAATTATGTTTTGCCCTCACTTTGACTATTTTCCTGTAATGAAAATAATATCTTTTTAGTATTTTACATATGGGAATGCATTTCTATATTTAAAGCTGTTTCATGTAAATAGACAATGTATGACAAATGGTCGAATAAACATGTTTTTATTTATAAACTACTTTCTACCCCTTCTTCCATACTTTTTTTTATGATTGTTAATACGTCTATTTGGATGTGAACATTTGGGAAATCCAAAAAGACAGCAGACCTTGGACAATTTGTAGTAGCAAGACAAATTTACCCTTAGCTGACCACATCCTACCCCCTCCCATCACAAGCCCCACCCCAGCCCATCCCCTCATATTCAGTGCTGTGTGCATGGAGGTAGAAATATAGATATTTCTACCTCCATGCTGTATGGGACTTGATCTGTCTGGAAATGTTAACATTGTGGCAGTTGAATTGTGGATTTTTTTAAAGGTTTTTAGAAGATGTTATTCTTGTTATTTTGAAAGCCGGATGTTTGCTTTTACTTTAATATTTTTCTGTTGACTTCAACTTATGTCTATGGCCGTTTTCGAAATTACGGCATTAGCTCCGGCTTTGGCGGAGGCATAAGTCACCTGATTAAAAACACGTTCCAAAAGTGTACATTTTCAAAAACTTTTTTTTTTAAGACGAAGCCAGAGCGGAGTTAGTAGCCATGGCTTCGAAAAGGGCCTGTGACTTATTCAGAACAGCGCCCTCCATTGGTGAACTACATCCAGTTGTTTACAAATGGCGGACAGTCTGTTTTAATTTTGTGTAAGTTTTTCTCCCAGAAAATACTACAAACTGCGCACAATGTCAAGAGATTGGGAGCACAACTTTACCAGCATTGTGAAGGAAACTGAGTCAAATCTTGCCAAAGTTCGGGTAAATAAATTTATTTTTATTTATGTGTAAAACATCCATGAATTTAAAATTTCGCGTTTCGTTGGCATTGTTTATCAATTATTGAATTAAGATTAGAATAGCAATAGCATGTTGATTGAACTTTGAAGGTTCAACCATGGAGGCTCTTCCTTCCTCCATGGTTCAACATGGTACACCGTTCAACATAGTCTAAACCTAAAACTGTCACTAGTCAGCCCCATTCAAATGTCACTCAGATGTCAGTCACTTCGTACCTTTTCCACTTCGTACCTTGGTCACTTTGTACCTTCCAGTTACTTCGTACCTTGGCAAAGTTGGTCACTTCACTTCGTACCGTCAGATGAGTCACTTTGTTCCGTCAGCCGAGTCGCTCCATACTGTACCTACCTTCAATACAATCTTGTTGGTGTGGCCCTCTAACGTTTTGCTGTTAACTTTTGATAAAGTGATATGTGTGCCTAAAAACAATAAAATATTAGTGTTTTGTAAGTAAGTGTTGTTTTTTTATTTTTTAAAAAATATTGAAATCTGTTTAAAATTTCCTATGATGAAACAAAGCAGACGGTAACAAACTAAATAAAAACTGTTTTAAACTATGCCTTCCTTTTCTTTAAATAATCAAATGTTAGCATGTTAGCCCCCAGACTTAATCCAGGGGAGAATGATTGACTTCCCTTTTCTTTGCTAGTGGAATGACTTGCATATCTGAATCTGAATTGTAAAGTTGGAAACATTTCCATCTGGAAACATCACCCCTAAGACTAAGACTAAAGAGTATGCAGAAATTATCTGGGCAAATAAAATAAAAATATTAACAAAAGACAAAAAACTTAACCAAAGACTGACTGTTTGAATTCTGTGTGGGTGTCAACTTGCTAGTTTGAACGTCTCCTTGACAAGGACATGAAGGACCATGATTGATCATGGAGGTAGAACATCTCTATAAAAGACTATAGACCAGTCGTCAACTTTGTCAGAAGTACTATTAAATGTTATCGTTTATTTCTTGGTTATGAAGAAAAAAGGGACACTTGGGAATTGTTTTTTGTACATTACTCAATGTTGTTTGATAAGTACTGCTGTAATTCTTTTAATTAAAGTATTAAACTAATGTTGCATACAAATAGTTAGATTGGTTATTATCAATTGTGTTCAATTATTATCAATTGTGTTCAATTTCTTAAAGTGTAACCACAAATTAAAGTTGTTTTGTTTTTGTCTGATGTCATCCAGATACATACAGTGTAATTCAATTGGATCTGTGTCTTTTCTTCTTCTTTTTCAGCAAAGATTAGAGGGGCCAAGATACCAATCAAGAGTGACACCTAACAATCATTCACATATTTCATTTTCAAGTGAGTTAAGTTTGATTTGTATTGGATTTTTATGTGTAAATCATAAATATTAAAAGTGCGAGGCATATCTCCAACTGGAATATCATGCTACGTTTCGTAAAGGATACTTCCATTGGAAAATTTTAAGGGGCACCCAGGCCAAGACCAGGGGCCACAGACACCTTGGCTTCCATAGCCTCTGTGTAATTCCAGGCCTTATAGAATGTGATTAAATTGCAAAAGTTGAATGCGCTGTTCACAATATTGTACCACCATTTTGTGGCTTAGAAGGCTTACAAGCTAGCAACAAATTTCTGTGCTAGCTGTGTGATAAACATTGCCTTGTAAGGTGTGAAGTATGCAAGTGGACGAGCAAAAAATACTCGCTAACCTTTGAAATACACTGACCTTAAGCGTGGATTGCTGCGCTTACTGTCGCAAATGTTTTGCTAAATTGGTACCTAAATTGGTTTTTGATAAATTGGTACCTAGGGTGACTGTCACCAAAATAACCCAAATCTGGCCTCAAAACAAGGGTAGCTCATCCCCTTTTCTCTCTACAGGCTGCTGAAAACACTAATTTAATCTGCCGGGAAAAAAAATTCCATTTTCAGACCCCCCTAATACTCATAATTGATAATTTGAAAAGCTTGATATTGGTATTTGTATTGTATCTAGGCACATGTGGTTATCCCCAATCAAATGTTGGCAAGGCTCCAAAGTTGGTTCTTGACCGAAAATATTTTAAAAACTCCAACATTCTCGGTGACCTTTGACCTTGGCAACAGTTACCCACCAACATCAAACTTGGACCATTTGAAGATACAAGTCCAAATCTATATCTGGACCAAATTTCGTTATGGAGACTCATCTCCTTCATGGTTAGGCGATGTTTTGCAATTGGGATAGTTTGCCCATTTTCGGTTTCCACAGCAATGCACAAGGATGGATGCTTCATACTGTAGAGCATCATGGTCTACTTGAGATCAAAACAGACACTCCTTGTGTAACCTGAACACCACACGCCCAGATTACCAAAAAAGCCATTATGCTTAAGAGCTTATCTGCATTATTTAATCACAAGGTAAACAGTTTAAAGGTTGTTTGATTAGCCCATTGTTGACCTGTTCAGGTGACCTCAAACATAATGGGGAGTCCTTATTGGGTCATTTTGGGGGATCTTCAAACATCAAACAACAAATTGAGAATTGTTATTGGGCTATTTGTGTGACCTAACTTTGCCCTAATATAAGAGAAAGGCAAACGGCCTTGTCATTTCTTCCCTAATTTGTCACAACTAGACAAATAACAGAGACATACACAACTCCTGGTTTTGTGTTTGTATTGTGGAACAACAGCTATCTGCCTGACACCAGGTGTCCTCTGATGGTTAAAGAAGGCTCTGGGGCTTTTGAATAAGTCAAGTAAAGATTAATGTAAAAACTGGCAGATTGAACTTGAACTATCTTTGGTTCCCTTCCCTGTGCCACTTGACATTTGTTGAGTCCTTAAACTTCTGGGTTACCGATGACGTTGTTTAGGAATGTAAAGCCCGGGGTTAGCGATGACGTGGTTTTGGAATGTAAGGCAAATACCTCCACTTTAGCATGTTAAGTGTTGCTTAGTTTAAGGCGTGCAGGAACTCTGCTAGCATGAGCCCTGCTGTCGTCCTTAGTGGCTGGTTGGTCATCGCTGGGCGTATTGTTAGTGATGCAATGGGGGTGTCTTCCACTGTGTAAGAAATTAAAGGAGATTTGGATAAAGCTGTGGTTCTTGTGCTATACCAAGGTGAAGTAAAGACCTTGAAAATCCTGCTCTTATCTAAGGTTTTCCTCCCACACCTGAAACTTGCATTTCTTTATCATCTTCTCTTCACAAGTATCTTCAGGCATACAGGTCACAGTGCTTGTCACTTTTGAGGGTTTCTTGGTTTCATTACCAGAAGGATATCTAATATCTAATATCTAATATCTAATAACGATAAAAACAAGACAATATGAAGTTTGTAATGTTAAACACAAAAAAAACCTAGCAAAAATACAAATTTCATGGCAACAAAAAATACAACTTCTGTCATTTGGACAGAGAGAGAAAAACAAAACTCCTGTTTTATTATCAGGTATGTATTCGAAACTGAAAAACAAACGTAAATTATGCTTTGAAGCATACAACATTTCTTCACAACTTATTTGCCAAGCATTCAATAGGTACCAGTCACAATTGGAAATGTGCATTAGGCCTACATGGCAATTTAGCTGGTTTCATTCTGTTTTCTGCTAAGCAAACTTTACCTGTGCTTAGTAACTCTGGGATCTTTGCTAAAAGCATAGTGAAGATTTCAGGGGTGGGAAGCAGGGAAAGAAACTTGAACAAATAATTTGACAACATTGACCCCAAAAGAGTCTTGAGAAAGCAATTAGATTTTTAGAATATGTGGCATCTGATGTTCAAAATGGTTTTCTTGTTATGTTTTTACAGCCAAGTCATCAACTTTGCCCAGGAATTATGCAACATCACCAGCCTTTGCTACAAATGGTTTGTCTAGTTATAGCAATTGGCATTCCCAGCCACATCATAAATATCACAGTCTGTATACCTCACAGACATCAGAAGGGGACTCTATCCCAAGTACGTCAACAGAGTCACCAGCGATGGTTGCCATGCTGACTGAAAAGATTGAGAATCAAGATAAAGTAGGTCACTCATCAGGCATTATAACACTTTGTATTTAAGTACGGTTTATAAAAACAAACCCAACACAATATCTATTGACTCCTTGCTGACGTGGAACGCACCTCCACACAATGCGTGTCTAGAATTTTCACCATTTCGGGGGTCAATTACTTTGCATACATTTAGACTCCCAAAATGGCAGACATGATAGGCACATGTGAGTGGGCTGCATGTTGATCAAGGGGTCAATAGGGGACTTTGGAAGGCCTATGTTGCTGGGCCCAATGTCATAGTTGTATTTACCATGGGATGTCTACCTTTGTGAACTACAATATGAAATGCTGTGCTTTATGGGGTATCATTCATGTTTAGAAACAAATGGTCAAACAATGACAGGATTTGAGCCCTGGAGACCAGGTGCAAAGTTTCAATTTTCCCATGATGCATTTCAAAGTTGGCTTCTTCCAGTTCAAGTTGAGACCATATAAAGTTCATTTTATTTCTTACTGTCAATTTAAGAATTGTATTTTTCTTTGTCTGTTTGTCAATTTAAAAAGAAAGAAGAACAAACTATACATGTAATTTAACACTTGAAGCAATTGTCAATTTGAACCACATTGAGATCGTTTAATAGTCACAATACTCCTTCAAGGTGGAGACATGTGTTTCTAGTATTTAAGGAGATTCTCAATTCATTTTGTCTGATGAGTGTGAAGATAATTCATCAGTAGGTCAATGTGTGGACCAATGCCATCCATTGCACTCTCTTATGAACTTTACTTAAACATTACAACCTGTACCTCTACTCAATATGTTACAGAAAAGTTTCAACAAATGTGATGGTGGTAATTCTTAATGTAAATGTTTGGATGCAACTCTCGCATTTCCTTGTGTTTATAGGGAGCATCTCAAAATTTGGAACGGTAGAAACGTTCTAATTGGATTGGACACTACTTAGCGGGTCCAGAACGTTCCATTGGAATGATCAAAATACTAATGCCCATACATGTATTTACTCATGTCGGATTTCTTCTTTACTTCGGCACATTGATGTGGTGTAGCATAATGTTCTGGGGGTCCAGTGGATTGTGGACGTGTGCCCATGGGAATATTCTTTTGCGCCTATAATGTGGGCAACTTTTGAGATGCTCCCTTATTATCTTGATGAGAATATTCTTTCTAAGAACCATGTTGTCTGTTTATTATTATTTTTGTTTTCATTTTGATGGAACCGTTGGGGCTTCATTTATTTCAGCACACTCTGTAGAATTTATAAACTATTTATAATTAAGTAGCAATTATTTAAAATTAAACAGTAGATGTCATACTTAACAAACAAAAATAAATTGATTCTGCAAACTTAATTTATACAATACTGAGATTGATAATTTCAATTTTAAGAAAATACACTTTTATAATAAGAAGTAAATTGTCATTTCCTGAACAGACTATACATGCTCTAAGCCGACAAGTAGAAACAATGGAACGAGAGAGAGATCGGACCCAGACCCACCTACAACGTGTTGACCAGGAACTCTCTTCCCTGAGTCACCGTCTTCAAGAAGGTGGAGTACATCTTGAGACAGAGAGGAAAGTAGAAGGATGGAAAAGAGAGGTCACTCTGCAGCTTGGTGACCTTCAGAGCCAGGTCATAGGTCAGAGAAGGACTGCTACTGAAAATGGCTATAGCGATGATGTCCTGAGTTCTTTGACAAGGGAGGTTCATGATTTGTGAGTACGGTCTGTTTGAATCATAAAGTAGCTGACAACCAAGATTGATAGTAAACATTAGTTTGACCAAATCTTAAAGGTCATTGACAAGAAATAGCCAATTTAATTAATAGGCATGCAACTTTTCAGATGATCAGCTGATTTTTCTTGTTTTTTGGTTTCTCCACTGTTCCACTGATAATTGAAAAACAAGGTACGAATGCTTCACCGATTTATATTATTAGTTATCACTCAAGTGTTAGTGGAATACAGAAAAATATAGTGCTTCTGCTTCCCATATCCAATGAGGCTGAAGGCCTAGTTAAATATGGGAAGCAGACGCGCTGCATTTTTCGGTATTCCACGACACATGCATGTGATAATTAAATCAAGCAAACTTCACCCGCAGCTTAAAATGTACAATATGCAGAGTTAGAACAGTGCAATACACATGGTGCAATATGAACTGTGCAATATGGGTTAATATTACACAGTTGTTGCCACAGATCGTCGAATTGAGGATTAAATTTTGCTTGAAGATAAATAAAATTGTTGATACAATGTATTAAAATTGCAGGTTAAAATTTACAGTTATACCTTTAAAACCAGAAGAGGAAAAGAAAGAAATATGGTATTAGTGTCTGAGTCTTGGTTGAAGGATGAGATCATCATTTCCACTGCTCATTAAAAATTGGAACAGCGGAAGAAACGATTGAATTGGTGTAGTGCATAGTCTTCTGCTGTAAAAGACAGTTAACCCTTCAAGATGACTCTTCTAGGGTAGAAATGTCAGGGTACTACTTGCACTTTTATTAAGTTGTGTATACTGGGGATCTGTTTCATCTGACAGAATCACCTCAACTTTATTCAACATTTAACATCAGACAATTGTACAGTTGCCCACTTGTGATCAATCAATACAAATAATTTTGTTTGATTACTTAACCTACTTTCCCTTAAATATGATTAATTTTGCTTCCATTTTGTTATCTTAAGTCTGGGAATCCATCCAAATCACTCCAAAGAGCTTATTTATTCTAGATGGATTATGAGATGAAGGAACAGAGAAATATGCTCAATGCATGGTGCACAGTTTTGCAAACTATAAAAGACATGTAGAGTCCTGTACCATTCCTTGTGGCTCCATACTCTGAAATGTAATTTGTAGTTTAATTTGAACTGATGATCGCCCAAATTCAAATATTTACACTGCAGAAATTGCTTGAAGTTACTCGAAAACAAAATAATTAACATCAAATAACATTTATACTGCTGGTATTTTTTTCTGAGCAAAACTACTCCACGCTCTGTAAAATATTGTGATTAATGTTTGTGCCAAATTGAAACCATGAGAATAAAGTGATACTGAATTGACTCCACAGTAAACGCCAGATGCAGGAAGATCTATCTGTGTGTAGAAGAGAGATAGAAAACCTCAACTCAAGACTAATGAGACATGAGATAGATATTGCCAACCAACAAGCAGATGGTAAAGATTACAATCGAAGGATAGATCACCTGGACAGGGTAAGAATCAAGCTGGTTTACATCTTCGATCCGGATTGAGATGTCTTATTTCTACCCATCAATGCTGGTTTAGTGTGTCAACAACATGTTGGTTGAATTCTTAACAGGTGTTAAGAGAATGAGCAGGTTGTATCCAATATAAAAAATATTTCTGGTGTCCAGACATGGCATTTAGACAAAATGCAGGACTGGTAAAACTAAAATGGATTAGTTATGATCTGAAAGGTGACTGATTATTAAGCTTGCTCCGGTATAAATCCTCCAGAGAGATATTGCACCTTGAAATACTTTCAAGGTGAAAGGATACAGCATTTGAGTTCCTTGCAAGTTACAGTTAAAATGCATGACCAAAAGTAATGCATTACTTGTTTTGATTTCTACAATAAAAGAAGGGCTCCTAGGTCAATTTCACTTTTGAGATGCACTCTTTTTCCAGTAGATGAGTCCTCATGAAAGTGTGGAGATTTTTACAAGTCGCTAATCCCAAGTTAAAATTGTGTAATTTCATTTTATTTGATACTCATTCAGAGTGAAATTGAAACATGATGAAATCAGACATCAGAAACAAATGGGTCTCTATATGTACATTCCAAAGAATAATTTTAGTGCCAATTGAAAGGTAAATTTCAATGCTGTTTTGATTTAATACCATTAAAATTTAAAATTACATTGATAATTCTGTGTACAAAAATGTACAGACCATATATTTGAAATGTGACGCCATCAAACATTTGATTTTTTTAAAAATTGCACTTGTATCAAACACAGTCAATTCACACCATTTGAACCTGTGGTTAGAGAGTGTTAAGTTTTCCCCAATTTTCGTACGGACTCTATCCTTTCACAAAACTGAATGTGATGTTAGAGCCTCTCTTTAAATTAAGCCTGACATAGTGTGTTTAAGCAGAGTGGTCCAGTGCATCAGACTCCAGCTCTGATGGCTGAGTCATCAGAGTGTGGGTTCGAATCCCGGTCATGACAATTGTCTTCTTGGGAAAGACACTTAACTATAATTGCTTGTCATTACCCAGGAGTGAAGGGGTCCCTGTGAGAGTAGAAATTATTGATGTAAATGATTAGCCACCTGTGTGCCATTTGGTTTCCGTTGCTGCATACTCCAAAGGAGTTGGGATGGTTTCAGGAAGGCTTAAGGCCCAGTGAATAGGGGTAAGGAGCTGTGATACTTGGGTTAAAAACATCAAATAAATGCATATCATTGTTATATGATTGTGCTTAAAATCCCTGACAATATACAAGCTGTCTGTTGTTGAGAACACTGAATTAGATGTTTCTTTAGTTTCACATGTTGGTTTTATGGTGTGTTTATTAAAATCTGTAAAATTGAAATGAATCAAATCCTTCAAAAACCAAAATGTACTTCCCTTTAGAAGTAATAAAAAATGTATGAAAAGATCATCCATCTGAAGGCCCTTTTGAGGCAACCCAAAGTGAGGACAAGAAATGTAATGAACAAAGAAATATTTTGAGTTGTTTATAAAGTTATATTTAATCCATGTATTTTCTAGACATTAACCAGTGTGTGTGATTCCCAGCGAAGTCATTCCAGAGAGTTTAACCAATCCATTCATGGCAGACAAACCAATGACCAAGAAGTATTACATCTAAGGTGAGTAGTTCACTCTACACTAGCCTGTTTGATGACAGCTTGACTGTTTTTTTTATATACAGATGTAACACCGTTAACCCTGACTAGAGATCATCTAGATAATACAGGCACCTGTTCAATACACACTCCCTCAACAGGTCCCTATGGAAGCAATTGCAAATCCAATTATGATGTCAAATTCTTAGACTTCAGCAAATGATTCATAAAAGTTGGACACATTTCAGCTTACACTGCTCAGTCACTGTTTATGACGTAAATATTCAATTTGAGTTTAAAGTGCATTTCCAGATTATTATAAACTTAATATGGAAATTAATTTGAATCTGGAGACTTGCTTGTCATGCTTGTGCTCATTTGGTCTTTATTGTTGTCAGTATTGAATCTTTGTACTTCCAGTCCTGATAACTTCAAAGAGACAATTGCCTCCATGCCCCATGGTCATTGCTTTTGTCCCTCAAAATGTTCCTGTAGAAGTTCCATTTCTCTCACAGAGGGGCCCTTTATCAATGGGAAAATCTCCTTCACTTTGCCCTCACTAGAATGAAGCATCAGGCCTGAACTCTGAATGGACTTGTTAGGGAAGTGGGAATGTACTTTCTCTATCCTGTTATTAAATCAATGTATCACGTGAATGTAAACATGATGCTTGCACCTGTAGACTTTTTGCTTCTTCCCAGCTCCACATTTGGTAAGCCTTGACATGGTGCAAGGTCATCTTATGAGTTATGACTTCTTTGCAATAACATTTTTTTAATAACTGCAGCAAGGTCCCCTCTTTGGGTGTACGTATAATGTACAAAGTAAATGGTGTGAGATGTGATGCACTAGGATTTGAATAGTGGTACTTCTGTTATATGCAACATCAGATCAAATGTCAAGGTCCATGTCCGACAGCCACTGCATTGCAATTGGGTCATATCTGGCAAGACCAATGATTCCACATCCAGTTTTCTAATGGGGCACTCATTGACAATGTGCCTTGCGGTCAGGTCAGCGGTCCAACAGTCACACTCAGGTGTTGGCACTATATGCCACTTGTGTATTATATGGCCAGTAAGCCCCTGGTCTGTGAGGAGCCGGTTTTGGCAACACTAGGCTCTTTCTGGAACTGATTGGTTGACTCTCTAATTGCTTTATATCTCAACTCAAATCACACTTGTTTTCCTGAGCTTTTGACTGACCATTGTAACTTGCCTCCTCATCACTAATGTTTTGATCATATTTCTTGGTTGTTTATTGTGTTTTTCCCTTTAAGTTTTTGTGCAGCCCGTCAATATTTCTTTCAGTAGTATTTTGCGCTAAATAAGTTTGGCTTATTGTGATTCACCATTTATATAGCGCTTCTGCAGTGTTTCTTAAAACTTAAAAAAATTATTACAAGAACTGTACTTTTTTCAAAATTGAGTTATAACTTGTTGCACTGATGTGACAGTGTATCATCTGGTGAGATTTAATCTAAATTTAAAAGATTGAAAAGGGAAATGTTGAACTAGATCTTGAGTCTTTGCAAAACACGTGTGAAAGGTAATCCCACAACTTTATAGTTTTTAGGGTCACTCCCAAAAGAAAACAAGTTGAAAGCATTTCCTGTGGGTTGCTAATAATTGATAAAGCTTGTCTGAGTGAAGTGGGTATGATTGATGATGGAATGACGTCACACTTATCCAACAGGATAACCGTGTGTGTATGTTGACCATAACGAAATCCCTCATCTCTTGCACCCATTGTTCATAAGCTTAGATCCATCACTGCCTACGGGGCTGTATTTAATACAATCCCACATGTAGCTTCAAATCCCTAGGATAAAATGTAATGGATTATTAGTATAGCATGGTCTGCCATTGAGACAGCATTGGGCTGTCATGCAGGTGATGAATGTACAGATTTGGGTTTAATCTACATGGGTTTACACTCGGAGACCAAATGTAAATGGATGATCACATGCTCCTCTGAGGAACTTGCTTCATCAGAACCAGATGTCTAGAATCTCTGACTGCGATTTTCAATGTTGTGTCTGCAAGTGTTTCTTTTTGAACAATCTATTTTGTTTAATCTGTTTACTGTTAAATGTAAACATGTGGGATTGCATTTAAAGTGTGATTTTGGAAAACTCAGGAATGGTCATAAAAACTTGTCATATTGCTAAAAGAGGAAACAGCAAGATGCTATGTGGCTGCAGGGTTTGGTCTACTTTAGCTGCAAAAGGCTATTATACAGTTCCTGAAGTAAATGAACACTTTGACCTGCTATTTCATATATTAAATGAATCAATCTAATTACTAAATTAGTCATGTCTGGGTGTGAGGCCTCAGTTATATACAACCATTAAGCCCACTCGGCAGTTCTACAACAATTTCCCTTTCCTTACTTTATCTTCATGCTTATTTATTTGTGTAGATCAGAGATGAGTCGGCTGATGTCTACAGTTGATAGACTTGAGAATCAAATGCCCCTGATTGGCTCACAGAGACTGACTCAGGAACAGCCCAACTCGGTAGGAAAAAACTCATCGCTCGGCAACATCTCAGCTACTGCTGGTAACTCGTTAAACAAGTTGTCATCAAGTAAAGGTAACCTTTCATGTGGTCATCTAAGTTAACACCAGCCATAAGCAATCAACTGATAGAAATCGCCATTGTTATTTAGTCCACTTTTGTACGCTTTTGTACTCAGTGCTGTTTGTGGTAAGTCATGGCTAAGCGCTTTAGTGCACTGGACTTAAGATTATGAAGAATTTTTGTTTTTTTACTTTCTTGAGAAATGAGAATTGGAAATAATCGTCTGAAGTTTTCTTTTGTTTATAGATTGATAGAACAAAGTTCAATGTTTTTTGATAACAGTACAAATAATGATACCCCAGCCCAAGGTTTGAACAACATCTATGTTATGTCCGTCGTTTCACAACCTTCCTTCATTTGGACAAACGGGCGGGAAACTATTAATCTTAAAACTATGCTGCGAAGCCTCCAAAGCGTCCGATCATTATCCATATTGGACCCTGATATTAAATATTGGAGCGTTGCTGCAGTATACATGGCAAAATAAAGCATGACACGTGATGTTTGTTCCACCTGTCAAATGACAAGGATCTGTGTGTGCGTATATAACCAATAATAATGGACATTTATATAGTGCCGGTATCCACCAATTTGGACACTCATGGTACATGAACATTATTACCCAGTGGTCACTGGCCCATTTAATTCATTCCTTAAACCATCTCAGCTCCCTTGGGAGTATACAGCCTGTGCTGCCAAGTATGTAATGTACCAAGCTAAATCAATCAATAGAACTGGTCATCTCTGCCCTCCCAATTAACCACTAGGTGACATGACCGGGATTCCAACCCACATCAAAACTAAACCGCTCAGCCATGACACACCTCAAACAGCTTTGAATTCCAAATTGTTTTTGTTTAATTCAAAGCTGAACAATTACAACTTAAAGTTGAAGCTTTTCTAGATGATCTTAGGAGAAGTCTTTGTCCAACACTTGGATACAAATATCACTGCATGAGTTCATTAAGTTGTTAATGCATTTATCTTTGACCGTGCATCTGCTATGAATGTTTGTTGACTTTGCCCTCACTTTGAGGAGCAGGTCATTTGTAAGTCTAGTTCAATGTCTGACCAAGAGCCTGTCAAGAAAGTGAGCATTTTATATCTAGGTTCAGACGTGCCATGTGCTTGAATATCCTATGAAGGATCGGCTCAGGATGCACTAGGGGTGGTGTACGCTAGCAACGCCCAGTGTGACAAATCTCACAAGTAATTATACTTGTCAACCTGTCACCATTTGATGCATACCAGTTGCGTGGTCCTCAACTCTGATGGCTATTAATAAGGATACAATAGAACAAGCAATGGCCGCTACCCTAACCACTTTTCCCCATTTAGAGGCGGAGAGAATCTAGTTGAAATGATATGCAGTGGCTCACGACTGCCGCCGGTTCATACTGTCATTGATTTATCCCCACTGCACATGATGCTGTAAGGGTGATTGATAAGGGAATATGCTAGACGTGTGTGTCTAAGACACATGTAAGATTGCTTGTGTACAGCCGTAGTCCACACTGCACAACCATGTGCAGTAGTAGCTACTGAGAAATTTCCATTGCTGCCCAGGACTGTCTAAGTTTAATATTTACCCTTGCACTTGGGTGCTTTACCAAGCAATTTTCACTGACGTAGCTTTAACAGAAATGTTATAATTACCCTATCAGTGGAGAACAATGATAGAAAGCACAAAATGCTGCCGGGCTAGGCACTAGGCAGCACATTGAAAGCTGGCTTAACAGCCTCTGTAGATGACCCCTTGCACTGACGTCACTTGTGACTACTGGTGACTGCTGTCTGCCCATCCCCTGCCATTTTGGGAGTCAAATTGCATGCAAAGAAGATATGGTGTGGATCAAACCACGCTCACACAGTGCCTGAAATCGGTCACTATGCAATAACACATTGGGAATCTCATTCCCATAGAAAGGTGCAGCCAATATTTGTTGTGGCATCAGGTGAACTGGGTCAACACACCATGAAGTTCAGCATGGAAGAAAGATGTGTACAACTTGATGGTAGTGTTTACTACATGGCACTTTCATTCAAGTCATGGTCTTGTTAACTTGTGACACAACTTTATTTATTCTAAAATGACATAGTAAACATGTAGCACAATTATTGTTTTTCTGAACTTGCTTGAGCAAACCTCTTTGGAAACTTCTTTCTTTTCTTCTTATGTTATCTCCAAGTACTGCTTAAATAAGGACAGGCGTGATATTTTTCCTACTTTAGTCTGATTTCTTATTTTTTATTTTTTTATTTTTTTGCCCTTGGAAAAATCAGAAAAAATGTGATTAAATGGCCTGAAAAGTCTATTAAAGTCTATCATGTAGATCAGCCCTTGTACTTGATAAAATTTTCCTACTTTTTTCCATGGACCCAATATGGTGGCAGTAAGGAATTGTTCCTTTCTGTGACATTCTGTTTTGTGGAGTTCTTCTTTGTAAGAGTCTTGTTTATCTAGCATGCTGTACATGAATGTGCCTACTAGAAATCACGGGTTCAGGTTGGCCAGCTGGTTACAGCAAGAACAAGAACATTGAAGTCATTATAGTATTGATTGTCCTGATGACAAGATTGAATTATTGACCATAATTAAATTATGGAACATGTCCCACTCAGTCCCAACATAGCAAGCCTTTCCTTATCCTGATTGTTTCCCCATGTGACTGACACACGTGTCATTCTAACATCTGGTTCAGGCAGGTCCAGCTTTTCTACATTTCTTGTTTAGTTTGTCAGTCCTTTTTGTGTTGTACTTTGAAACTAAATAAAGTAAAGTGATGTAGACATTTCTGCAAGTCATTTCATATTATCAAAGTTGGTGCTTTATTTGAGTTCATGGCTTGTTTTGACTGTTATCTTTAATATCCTTGATTGCTTATTGTGAAGTTTGGCTCTTCTGTGGTTTATGACGTCTCCAGCTCAAACGGCACCCTCACTGAGATCAAAGGATGACTATCATTGGCTTAAAGTTGGCAGCCTGTGCAAGAGGTGTATTCATATTTCTGCCTGTATTTGTTTCATTCAACCATTGTTTGGTGTTCTCATGTAAGTTCATCTGACCTTGTTTGACAAATAGCCCTATCTGCCCTGGCATTGGTTAAGGATTTAATGTGCTGTTTGTTCTGCAGCTTCACACTCACAGTTGAAGGTAACTGAAGAAAAACGTCAGCAATAAATAGTTATCTCTTTGAAATTATGATTTTAAATGCTTTTGTTAAAATGTGTGTATAGTATACACATATTGACTGCTTCAGGTGCTTTGGTTAAAACTACAACTCCCGAGGTGATCCTTGGCACATTCTATTATCCCGAGGGGAAGTAGAGGGAAAACCAACCTTTTACGGAGGGTTTCGTAATTTTAACCATATGCATGAGTAAAAGCGGTCAACATTTTTGTATAACACCCCTAACACATACTGTGCCAAGGCATCTAGAAGCTGCTGTTGCTGTGGGTGTAGAACATTGTTTGCTGCGTGTATAGTGATTAACATTCACGTGGCTTTTTATTAGATATATGACATATCATGTGATATGCTCTAAACCAATCAAAAGGCAGAATCCTTGTAAGGGGTGTTGTAATATGAAATACTTGTGTAACTATTACAGAGATAGCACAATAGTGGAAAAAAATTAACAGTAGTGGTTGTGTAACATGTTTTGCAGATATGGAGCAGGTCATTTGTTATCTCCAAGTTTATTTACTTTTATTTATTTATTTGGTTTTGCTCATAAGGTCTAATGTATGATACAATGTGTGCCAATACATTCATACTAACCAAATGCAAGCTATGTTTTACAGTAGCATTCCCTTTTGATTTCATTGGCCTGTTTTGGTCAAACTCATACTCATTTTAATGTTAAAATAGGTCAGGGCCTGTGCCATGGTGGTTTTGCAATTTAAATACACTCTGCTCTAGAATGCAAGGGTTACTGGTTGTTGTGTATGTAGGAAACACTTATACAGTGCCATGCTTCAGTGTAGGGTAAAAGTAAGTTGTTGTTGTTTTTTATTTCTGCTACAGAAAATACATCAGTTGGGTGTTACTCTCTGCTAAGTTTATTTACTACTGAATACAAAACACCCTTTTGTTATCAGGCTAGTTGGTTAAGCATTTAAGTCAATTAGTGTAGAATGTGGGAGGTACTGACGTTGGTTCGAACCCCACCTGAGGTGCCTTTTTTCCAAAGGACTCAGAAAAGTTCTGAGTACATGGAGTAGACAGTAATTATCATACATTCATCTTTGGCTGAAGTTAAATCATTGTTTTTTAACCCCTGAAGCAGGAGTCACATTATTTCATTGGACCAATTTGTATTCAATATTCAGTTTTTCATTAACTCTATTTTTGTACACAAATCTGTTGTAAAACCAGCACAGAAAATATTTGCATGGCATGAACTAGTTGCCAATCTTAATTCCATGAGCATTGTGTTTGGTTTCCCAAATGTTTCTAGGCAAGCATCATATTCAGTTTGTAGCTGTTTAAGATTTATGCCCGGTATGTTTGGAATTGAAATTTGACCACAACACCAGGAAGAAGAGAGATGCATTAATTCCTTATATAGACAGGGCTGATTTTAATTCATTATAAACACTTACATGGGAATGCAAGGTTTGATTAATCATTAGACCACACTTTAGAAGTTGCGGTTTAATTGCTATCTACAAGGTCATCAACATCTAGATGAAAAGAAAGTCAGTCTAGTAAACTGCTGAAGGCGATACCTCTTTGGAACAATAACTAATTTCATTTGACCATGAAAAATAGCAATTCACTGTTTGAAAATATCATAACCTTAAAACATGACTAAAAAGGTTGACACAAAAATAGTCCAGTTGACAAGGTTTCCGACTCGTTAGCCAAGTCATTAATTGGATCTGGAGTTAACATCTTGAAATGTTCTCACCAAAGAACGCTGATTTCCCTTTATGGCAAACCACTTGAACACATTTCCACTTTGATCACGCACTTCTTGTCACAGGATACCTTGAGATTTCAGCAGCTTGATTGGGACCCTCAATTTATCCTGTCCAGTCAAACCTTGACTTCTGGCTTTCTTGTCATCGTAGGAATGGAAACAGGTTGGAAGGGGGGGGGCTGGGCATCCTTTGACTGCCCCCTCCCCAGGGATTACTTTCTTCTCACTAGTAGTCCCTGGTTGGCTAGATGATTTATGCATCTTAATTTGTTATTGCGTTCATATGCAATAATTGTCTGTACTCAGTAGTTTCTACTGACAGTGGCACACATGTTGTCAAAAAGCTGATAATATTCAGACCTTTGCTCAAACTACTGCACCTCAATCAAATTGAAGGCTCAATCCCAGCAGTGAATTTTCCTCACTGTTGTTTGTTTGTTTGTGGTCAAATTTTTCTGTAACTGGTTTGACTGCTCTGCTAATTTAGCATAAATTTTGATGACACTCTGATTCTAAATTTGGTCCCAAGAGGCAGCAATAGATGCAAACATTATTTGACCAAATGAATTACTGGATGATTGTACCTTTTGAACATTAAAATATGTATTGTGTTCTTTTACCAATGAAGTCACAGTGCACCACAGTCATTTCCCTGTGCAAATACATGTATTTGTAGCGAGGAAAAATAATGGCCAAAGTTCTGGTTTCAGTGCTTATTTTCCTGCAGTTTTGTGGAACTGTGTTTTATTAACAAACATGACAACCCGTTTCCTAGATATCTTATAGTATTGGTAAACATGTCTTTTCAAGCTTATCAAATTAGTTTTAGAAAACTCACTTTCAAACCTAATTTTAACAGTACTGTTCATCAATCTTTTAAAAGAAGTGACAAAATAAAAAACAAATTTGGCCGAAAGTAAACTTTATAGTGCTACAGAATTGTTTAGGGGTTGAATAGAGAATAATTGACTGGAGTGGGATTTGAATCTGCGACCTACATGTACGTGCCAATGCTCTGTTGTTTGTTACTTGATCAAACACATTTGTAACGATTTTATGCTTTTGGTGACATTTTATTTTCACAAATCTAAGCACCTTTTTTGATGCAATTTTCATCAGAATAGTTTTACGTTTTTAAATATTTGTTGACGAACTAGAGGATTAGAATGGATGCATTCTTCTTCCACTGAATACTTTACAGCCTTTAACCTTGAGCCTAGAGGGAGAGACCCAGGAGATTGATTACCTTGGGATAGAGGTTGACTCTGATTAGTTGCGCTTGCATGAAACAAACAAAACTAGACAGGGAAGTTTGTAGCAATTGAATCATGTAACATTCACATAGTCAGTTATAGTCGAGGAAATCCTGCTCAGTTTAGAAGAGGTTGTCATGGTTTAGAATTCTGTTTAAAGCCCTGGGGTCTAGTTGTGTCCCCCTTGAGGATAATTAAGTCAGAAAGATGGAGTTTGGGATCCTACGTGACTTGTAAGAATTTTCTGTTCACAGTTTGTCACAGTTGGTGTTGATTAATTGCGTTGCAGTTTTTTTAAAGCATGTTGATAAAGGCAGTAATAATGGATGAATGCACAGATGTTGTGATTGAGGCCTCACAATGCATAGTTGCTTGAAAGAGAAATGACAATGCAGAATTCCACACACAACTGTGTATTTTAAATTCTATCTAGTGTATTGTTGAAGCTTAAGGGTAAATTTAAGCAAACATGTTGTTGAATTTGATATTTGCATACAAATATCTTCTTTAACTCTTTACTGAGAGTACTGCAATGTGAAGTCACAATAGGAAGCAAATTTCACAGTGACATTAAAAACAAAAAGTGAATGTTATGATTTATTTCATGTTTTTCTACTACTTTTTTAAATCCTATTTTGTGTTTGTTATTTTTTGGTCACACTCTGCATTAAACTGCCCATGACAAAAATTAAATCCAACTCATTCATTTTGTGCCCCTACACTTTTTCCTTTTCTAAATTTTTTTAGTTTGTAGTAGTATTTTGAAGATAACAAGAGTGTTCAGGCAAACAAATGGCATAGCTCTTTACCCACTCATCTTTCAGCTACCACCTATGCCTTCCATTCTTACTGTCAAGTCACAATAGAGGTCTATTTATTTGTACTCTCGTCTGAACTGCACTCATAATGCTTGAATAGATTAATAATTACTTTCAGATGCCATTTTGTCCCATTGGCCAATGTTGGATAAAGATGCCACTTTCCAATGAAATTGGCTTTAGCATTAAGGAAGGATTCTGACCAATAATTCACTGATGCCTTCTCCTGAAGCCACTGAAATCCCATGAACTCACTTGACCTACCACTATCCTCCTATGGATCCACTACTGCCCTTCCCTGGACCGATTATTGCTCTTTCTGTTTCCGCTAATGCCCTCCCCTGCATTCATCTGGATCCACTACTGCCCTCTCCAGATTTAATTCTACCCATCTCGGATTCACAACTTCCACTCATTGATCCATCATTATCAGTGCCCACCTCGGCTCTCCTCTATTCCCACCACCATCCTCCCTTAAACTCACCACTGTGTTCCCAATTTACCCACCACCATACTCCCTTGAACTCACCATTGTGTTCCCAATTTACCCACCACCATCCTCCCTTAAACTCACCACTGTGTTCCTCATTGACCCACAACCACCCTCCTTCGAATTCACCACTGTGTTTCTCATTGACCCACCACCATACTCCCTTGAACTCACCACTGTGTTCCTCATTGAC